>JAOYFF010000529.1:0-10084 GCA_025773925.1 Cryptomyrus ogoouensis
CTGGCAGTGTTTACCTTACAGCAGTACTAAACACTGACTACTGTCAAACTCCTTTCAATACATGAATTAACATGATTTAAATTGATCAACTTAATAAATATACCAAACATACCATAAATGGGTTAGCAGTGTGGTAAGGCTGCATCGCCCAGGGGTTAGCTAGTTAGTGAATTTGCAAGACTCAGTACGACACAGCATGTCGGGAGTGCTAATATCAGACCTAACATAAATTACCAATAACCTTAGCATACTGAAGGAGGACGGTACATTTTCTGTCAACGGGATCAGAAGTGCCAGTGTGGCTTTAAAGTGCGATACACACTTCGCGATTCATTGTGGGGTTTACGAATACTGTCAGTGTTCACGCATGCTGTCAGCGTTTACATTTTGTTTTGTTGTCCTATGCGGCGTATCTTATGATTGAGTTGGTGTTGTCGTCGTACAGTCTGCATACCTGTCATAGCCAAGATTATTAGATCTGTATCACACAGTGTGATCAGTAATGATTTTATAAGATTGCTGAAATCACACAGTGTGTACCGGGCATTACACTTTAGAAGCATGGTGTGGCACGCTGAAGATAGGCATGGTTTGCAGTTACAATAAGCTGCACTGACCTCTAGATGTTTCCTTAGGTTGGACATGGACTGTTTAGATGTCGACAACATCTTTACAGCCGGTAAAGACGCACTGCATTGCACAGTTAAATTTGTGCCTTTTTCCGTGATGTATTGGATGTTTTTTATATTTCCTGCAAAGGAATGCATTCCTTTCCTTGTCTGCCATTGCCTGCAACAGAAACTCAGACCGCTCAGGCAAGTTAATTAGCAGAATTGGCCGCATATGTAGACGCAACAGCATAACCAGTCAGAAGCATCGAATAGTTTCAAACTTTCGGCAGTGGAGGGAAATGGCAAAGGAGGATGTTTTGCATAAGAAAAACACGAAAAGCAATAAAAATACTCTTATTAAAGATATTAGCAAGGTTTTGCATACAATCATGATGCAACTAAAATTGTAATCATAAATATTTCCATAAGTAACTAATTTAATTACACTTTTCTCTCTAGTAACTAACGGAATAACAATTTATTTTTTTTTTGTAATTAAATTACGTAACGCCATTACATGTAACTCGTTACTCCTCAACATGCGTATTAGGAGTAAGCAGGGCGACTGGCATGGTGGGCAGTGTGAGTACATTGTCAGTACAAGTGGTACAAGTGAAACAAACGCCATCTAGTAGTTAAAACCTGGAACCATCTCTGCTTGATCATTGCAAGAAACATGGGTCGGCGACCCACTTTTACATTATACATTTTATCGATACAAGTGCATCTCTGGGTGAGAGAGACAGTTTCTCTTGGCAATAAGGAGACACATTGATTTTCCCCGGATATCTTGTCATTACACATGCCCTTTGTATCAATAAGTCCGTATTATGGAAACAGAATGATCACAAGAAATTTCATTCAAGTTTTTGATGCATATTTTGTTTTGTCGCTAAGAATTTACACATCAAGCGGGTGAAAACATAGTGAAAGTGGGATGACCTATTGTGTTCAAACCTTCCGCATATCCGACAGTCCATCAGTCAGTCCATAACGATATAATTTTGTCTAATATTGCCTGGAGTGAAACAATTTTTCTGGCATGATGAATTAGTTTTTCTCGTTTTGCTTTGGAGCATTTCTCAAATAACTATTAATTAACATTTGCAAAACAAGAAGCGTAATCCCCACACCATAACATCACTTCTGCACAGGAAAACAATTTCTCATTGCTTCACACAAATGTCCAAATGTTTTAGTACATATATGCTAATGGTTTTCTTCAACTGTCATCATTCGGCACAATTTTCAGTTGCTTTAGTATTCTAGACCAAAATAGAATATGTAGTTTCCCTTTTTAATAATTTCATACTCAACTTTATATGTATGTGATCACTGTATTAGCATGCAGATCAGTTAAGCAAGCTTTCATGATTTTGTCATTTTGCTGTTTTGCGTTATGCAGTACTGTGACTATTTTGTTTGCCCCAAGGCACTTTACATGGGTGTGTTGTGACACATTACAACATCAAGAAAGAGTAATCTAAAACAGGGAAAAGGAAAGATATAAATTAAATAAAGAAAGCCAGATGGCAACGTAGGATGGGAACCAAAAACTCCCAAGTAAGAAGAAAACAAACCTCTGCAGGTCCCCAGGGCTTGCTAACATTGTGAAAACAGAAAAGAGTGGGCTTACTTGCAAAAAGCTGCTGCATTTTGTATATGCTGCAAGGTGTTAATAGTCTTGAATAGTAAGGAATCTTTGCGTTTTGGCGATGTTGCATAGCTGTAGGAAGCATACCTTCAATACTGCATCCACATGCGATTTGAATGAGAGGTTTGTATCTAAGATGACATCTTGATTATGAGGTGAGCTGCTGAGGGAAAAGTTCAGCCTATTGGAGTGGTGTGCAAAGATTAAAGCATTCCTATCCGTGGACTTGGCACCAAACAACAGAACCTCGGTTTTCTGAGTGTTTAGTGATAGTTTTCAGCCATCTAGGTCTTGACTTTTGTTGAAGCACTTATCTAAAGTGACTATACATGCAGTGTTGTTAGGCGTAACTGAATGTATATTTGGGTGTCTTCGGCATAGGCACGATAGTTAACATTTATGTTTTCTCATTATATTACAGTTTTTCTCCATTGGTTTGGCTCATTTCTTGAAACAGAAATTACATTCTTAAAACTATAAGATCATTTGGCCAAACAGTCTTACGGTTCTGCGCAACATTACAGCTCACTAGCAAAAGTTCATATCTTTCCCAAAACTGTTCACACATGCTTCTAAACTAGATTCCTTTCCCATATAAAGAGTCAGTACCATCAAAATTTCAAAGATCTTTCTCAATTGCTTTGGCTCATTTGCATTCACTTAGTGCTTTTGCCATGAGCATCCTTGGATGGGTAGTGAACCAGGCTCTGATGAGCAGGCCACGGTGGAAATTCACATTTCATCACCCTTTTTGATCACCCTTTTTGAGAGCTCTCTCATTTTCTGGGACCAGATCAGTATAAAGACGGTCCAAGAAAATTAGGAACTTTTGAGTGTTGTATGGGCCTAAACTGGGGATGTGTGTGGCCACACCATTCTCAGATATGGCAGCACACATTGTTAAATTGCCCCCTCGCTGGCCTGGGACATCCACCGTGGCCCACTGGCCAATGATGTTATGGCCACGTCTGCGGCCCTTGGCCAGGTTGAAACCAGCCTCATCGACAAACACAAAGATGTGAGGTGTTTCATTCCCTTCTAATGCCATTATTCTCTACAATAGAGTAAAAAAAAATCAAATCAGTCATATAGAGGAGTCATACACAACAGTAATAGAAAATTACATAGGATTGTTCTATGTTCTCCTCCACAAGTTCAAAATAGCCTACTACTGGCCACTACTCCAGTGGTTCCAAACCTGGGGTACAGGCCTATGCAGAGGTACTGCAGGGAGTATTTGACAGTGTCTGGTGGTTTTTACCATTTTATTTTTCAAAGGTGCCGTTATGTCTAAAATTTGACTAACCACTATACTGAAGTCATGGGTGACTTCACTGACATCTGTACTAGACATGAAGTTCGATTTACGTATTGCATTAATAAATCGGAGGGAATTTCTGTCATTTAGGTGATGCGTCGTAATAATATTCTTTGCCATACTCAGAGGGTGGCTGAATCATGAAGGTGATTAGAAAATGGTCAGAGAAGTACTTGTTCAATGTACTGTAATGTAGAGCCTTGCAATATTGAAACTGGTGTCTTTGACGTGAATAAGTAACAGTTTGTTTTAAAAAAATATATAAAAATAAAAAAAATCAGTCAGTGGCATTGAGAAAGCGGGAACCAACTATCATTCAGAATTGTGGAGCTCAGGAGCATATTTACCCTGACATTTTGACTCTCATGGTTAAAACAATGCTAATTGTCTCTCTCATTTTGGTGGCACTGACTGATTCCTTGGTGGAATTATTTGCATTTGACATACGAGTTAATTGTTTTAATTTACTTTCTTGTGTGAGCAAATGAACAAATCTTGTTTGCAATCAACGGCCCACATTTGTGGGAGTATTTTGTAGTACAGACGCTCCTATACTTATGAACCTTCAGCTTACGAACTTTCAGACATACAAACTAAGCGGACTGTAAGTCCAAATTGTGTCCCTTGGGCTACCGTTTCCTATCCGCAACATCAATTTTTTTTGTTTATGCGCGCCAGTTCTGCCTGGTACAACTTCTGGCCGCTACTCCCGCCGCGCAGCAGTGTAGCGTGCGTACTCCCAGCATCCTAGTCCTTTTGTACTTGCGTATACCCTTAAAATGATGTTGAATAACGACTTACGAACATTTCAAATTACGAATGGCCGTTCAGAACGTATCTCATTCGTAGGTAGAGGAGCATCTGCATAGTATCCCATAGAAAATTTTGATTCTGGAAGGTAACTAAAGGTTTTCTGACAAATTTGTCAGAACTCATTTATGCTGAGCACTGTATGTACTAAAACATTTGGAAATTAATGTGAAACAATGAGAAATTATATTCTGCTGTGCAGAAGTGATATTATGGTGTGAGGATTACTTATTGTTTTGAAAATGTTAACTGTCATTTGAAAAATGCTACAAAGCAATTGAGAATAACTGCTAGACATGAGTTAATTGTATCGGGTACATTACAGGCTTTTGCAGCTAAACCGTAGTGTTGTGCTATATGCATGAACTGTTTTGAGAAATGCTCTTATAGTCTTGAGAATGTTAAGTATGTTTTACCACATTTATTCAGTTTTGGTCTCAATCAGCTACATTTGTTTGCTAGTCAATCCAAAAGTCTCCGCCCAACTCCAAGTTAATGTTAGTAGTGGCAATCAAGCATCTTGCCTGTTTTGTTTACTCTTGAATGAATCATCTCAGTTCAGCTATTTTCATTTCATGTTTTTAAAGTGTATAGAATATTTACGTATTTATTTTTGGAAACTTGTCTTCCCATCTGACAAGTCGGGTGCGGTGGAGGGGCTCGAGGTCATCTCGAGGTGGGCTAAGCTCATCCATGCCCCCCATTGACACCGGGACTATATACAGTATTTTTACAGTTAATTGCATACTTAAAAACATTGGTGACAGGCTGAGAAATAAGGTTTGTGCAGCCTGCCTGAATGCTTATGTTGAGTGTGTTTAAACACTCATTTAAGTCCAGAATCACCCGAACACGGGTGTCAGCACAATCAGGAGAAAGAAGTACACAATTCAGTGCTATTTCAAAATATTGTTTCAAATTCTTTGTTATCCGAAGCGTACTGTTTAGAAACATTGTTCCAAGTTCTTCATTAAAAACAGAAAACAAGTTATGCAACAGGACTTTTTTACATTTCATGGCTTTAAATGTTTCTCCAAGATTCTGCAAAGGCTAAAAGTAGCACAATGTATCTGGGACCAGAAAACTGAGCTCCTATCTGAAAAGGTCTTTCTTAGAAAAAATGCTTCATCATTCACCAAGGCCAGTTGCGCATGCAGCCTCAACAAATCATAGATGCATGATAAGAACCTTTCAATCCACTGAGAAACAACATAGCCCCATCAATTTCCCATCAAGCAAATAGACAACAGACCCAGGCTAGACAAGTTTTAACCCTTTAAACCCTATCCATTTTTGAGTGTTTTTCTATCCCCTTGATTTTAGGCTTATTACATTGCATGTACATGAGTTAGCCAAATGTTGCAAAATCACTGTTTAGTTTATGATCCACTGGATAAACAGACATACAGTTTCAGAGTAAATGTTTATCGCTATAATTTTTCTTTCTATATATGCTATGATTGATGAAGTGAAATTTGAGAATGAAACTTTTATTTGGCATTTTAGTCTCAAACAAGAAACCATGGTGCTGAGCCATGGTGCAGGCAGGAGAAGGTGATCCACTGGCGGCTCAGACACAAGGTGTCTATTACAGAACTAAAACCCTGGGTGAAACTACAAAGGAGAAGAACCACCAGGGGTCAAAAAGCAAAACAGAAAAAATAAAGACTAACTACAGGAGTTGACAAAGAAGCAAGATCCAGGAACAAGGCAACACAAGGAGCAAGAACAGGCAAGGGAATATAGCAGAAACTCACAATACAACACAGAGTGATATCTAACTTTCTAACACAATGACCAACTCAGGGAACAGAACACAAGCAGGCACTAAAATACACAGATAACGAGGACTAACAAAAGGCACGTGCAAATACGTAGAACAATCAACCAATCAAAACCAAGGCCACAAAGCAAAAAACCAAAACAGAATGCAAATCACAAAACACAGGAGCTGGCCAAACGGGGAGGAGACATGAAAGGCTGGGACAGACGGGTGTAGACCTTAACAACGCTTATAATAAATAAATTATAATATAAATTATTTATTTTCCCCAGAAGGGTAGTACATGGATTATTGCGGAAGCAAATATGTACTTTGTTTTCCGTGTTATGTGAATAATATTGATGTTTTATGGATTATTACGGGTGCTTTTTCATGGAAAAGGTTTAAGGTATATGCCTCATTGCGCACAGGATTACTCTGGAATACTTCAGTTGCAACTTATCCAGTCAATTCTCTCGATTCCAACGATATGCAGTTCTTGTCAATGCGTTATACCTATCCAAATATATGAGCCTGAGATTAAAGGGCACGAAAATCAACACATTTTGCATTTGTCAGTAATGTTGATTCCAAGACGAGACTAAGACTGCAAAAATGTGGTCTCAAGACTGGTCTTGAGAGCAAGACCGGTCAAGCACTATAATAGAAAGTCTCTATCTTTCGAATAAAGCCACGATCAAACATATGCTAATAAGCTTATCCGGCAGATCTTGACTGACATAAAACAATTAATAAATACTGTCACACAAAAAAATCTGAGATACATAGAGTTTATGGAAGCACTAGGGTGAAGGCAAGTAAATTTACACTTTTCTTTTGTTTAATGTCTGATTTTTATTACCAGTGTATTTTGGAATATGTGCTTTTTTGCTGTACGGTGTCTTGAATGGTATGGCAAGGTTAATCTGACTTACGTAAAATTTGAAGGTTTATAGAACAGATTACCTACGTCAGTCAGAACTGCCTCTACATTTATTTCCTTTAGACTGAATGATTGTAATGCTCTGGTGTCTTGCTGCACAAATGCTTCCCTGAAGTGCCTTCAGGCCATACAGAATGTTACAGCAAGAAGAGTGCTTAGCGGGGCTAAAGTGCATATCAGTCCTGTTCTTGCACCAACAAATTTAGAGGAGAATATAAATGCTACTTCATAATCTTAAGTCAACATCAGTTATATATATTTTTTTGTTATTGTTTGTCAGAGTTGCGGGGTAGGCGAGTCGGAAAGCAGGAGAATGGAGCCGGTAATACGCACAAACAGGGTTTATTACGGGATCCGGGCAGACATCGAACATCAGACGTGACAATACAATGACAGAACTGGGGAATACTGACCAAGACACGGACTAAATACTAAAGACAAGGTGGGTGTGGCACACACGAGGATCGCACGGAGCAGGGCATGACAGAACCCCCCCCCCCAAAGGCGCGCACACCGGGCGCGCCCGAGGGGAGACGACGGACTAGACGAGGGAACAGGACCTGAAAGACAAAAACCAAAACATCACCGGGGAACCGGAAACAGAACAAACAAGCAGAGGGGCAGAAACCAAGACAAAACCCGACAAAGGACGGGGAACACGGACAGACAGACCAGGAAGGGAAACAGAGGGGGAACACCCACAGGCGGAACAAAAAGGCCAGGAGTGAACATGGGAGACATCGAGGGAGGAGGAGCAGAAACAGGAGAGACAAAGGGACCAGGAGCAGACAGGGGAGACCAGACAGAAACAGAAGGAGGACAAAGGGGAGCCCGAGGGAGCCCAGACGGGTGACGGGCAGCGGCCGGAGGGGCCGCTGGCGACTGGGAGGGGGGAGCAGGAGGGGACCACAATGGGAACAAGGAGACAGGATGAGGGACAGACGGAGGAGACAAGAAGGGAGTCGGAGGGGCCAACAGCAAAGGGAAGGACAAGGGGGAAGCCGCAGCCAGCGAAGGCGCCGCCACAGCGGGCGGAGGCGCCATCCGCAGGCGCCCGACGCGGAGTCGGAGGTGAGACCCGCAGGCGACCGCCGGCCCGGAGCCGGAGGAACCGCAGGCACACCCCGAGCCCCAGGCAAAGTGAGCGAAGGCGAGCCAGGGGGCAGGGTGGGCGGGACCCCGGCCCGACGTCTATGTCCCCTCCCCTTGCGGGACACAGATAGGCGGGGTCCTAGTTGGGGTCGCCCTCGTCGAGGCGAGGGAGGAGAAGTCATAAGGAAGGTCCTTGAAGGGTCCCATTCAAGTTCCTCCTCTATGGAGGTGGGAGCGGCAGTCAGGCTGTCCGGGACCTCCTCAGGGACTAGGACCTGAGCTGGGGGGACTGGAGTCAGGGCCTCCCGTGAGGCAATGGGAGTGGCCGCAGGCTGCCACAGGCAGGACGGGCGAGCCGGGCAGGACGGGCGGTGCCGCGGGCAGAGCGGCGGCAGCAGCAGGCAGGTCCGGAACTGCCCCTTTAAGGGCTCTAGGGACCCGGGGAATAGCATCCCTTACCGCCCGTATCCCTCCTTGGCCCAGGCGTTCTGCATGAAAGTT
Organism: Cryptomyrus ogoouensis; assembly: GCA_025773925.1. Taxonomy (NCBI): domain Eukaryota; kingdom Metazoa; phylum Chordata; class Actinopteri; order Osteoglossiformes; family Mormyridae; genus Cryptomyrus; species Cryptomyrus ogoouensis. The sequence goes on from JAOYFF010000529.1 coordinate 8,692, forward strand.
ATACGCCTCCAAGGGAGGCAGCTGCTCGTTGGCGGGGCTGGCAGCGGGATCCTTCCAGGTGAGCGGGGAGCTCCCTCACCCACTGGCAGGGATGACCGCGGAGCGCAGAGAGCAAGCCTCCACGAAGATCGTCGGGGCTCCTTCCCTTTTTCCCCTGCGCCTCTTCTTTCGCCGGCCCAGACAGGTAGGTTGAGGCGGGGTTGCCTCTGTGGAGGCGAGCGGCTGGAGCCGCTTCTCCTTCACCTTGTCGACAAGCCGCTGGAGGTTTGTGCGCACTTCCACTATGTCGTGTTCTTCCGTGCGCGGGGTAACCTCTTGTAGCAGGGTCCAGCTTTGGTCTGCCAGGGCGAACAAGCCGGGGTCCTCTCGGATCTCCGGTTGCTCGCGCCAATATATCACCTCATGCAGCAGGAGTAGCCAGGGATCTTCCTCCTGCTGCGGTGCGTTGTTTGGGAGTTCTGTCATTCTGTCAGAGTTGCGGGGCAGGCGAGCCGGAAGGCAGGCGAATGGAGCCGGTAATACGCACAAACGGGGTTTATTACGGGATCCGGGCAGACATCGAACTTCAGACATGACAATACAATGACAGAACTGGGGAATACTGACCGAGACACGGACTAAATACTAAAGACAAGCCAAGAGAAACAGGAAACAGGTGATGACAATCAGGGATTAACACGAGGTAACGAGGTGGGCGTGGCACACACGAGGATCGCACGGAGCTGGGCGTGACATTGTTTCACAAGATACTGGTTTGTCTTGTTACATCAATAATTAAGTACCATGACTTGTAGAAATTTCCAGCCGGACACTTGGTTCATATATGAAGAGAATGTTTTATTTCTACTCAGACTAAGAAGCTACTGAAAATCAGCTCTGCATGCAATCTCCCCTTTGCTGCTTAAGCACGGTGCACAAGCACATCAAGTGTTGAGGCAGTGAGCACAGATTAATAATATCTCAGGGCAGTTACAGAATCTTCAGGAGGCATCAGATTACTGCATAACTAAGAGATACTGTTGACTAAGACTTTGCAGAACATCTGCACCCAAGCTGAGGCAAAACTGTACCCCCTATCCCGCCAGCTTCAGCTGGGGAAGGATCTAGTAAAGGCTGAATTAAGGTGCTGGCTGAATGGATTTTAACTGCAGAGCTGCTTGAGTGCAGTGAATGATGTTACAAAATACATTTCATGAGTTGATTCAGCTGTTACATGTCTTGATGTGGCAAAAAAAGGTTAGTTGGCAGTATGGGCGGAGCTTAAAGCTCTCCCCCATCTATGACGTTATAAGCGGGAGGTGGGCGTATCCTTTGTTCTGATTGGTCGAGGGGTTTGGCCTAATGGTGCCATACATGCTTATGCCACGTGTTGCCGATAGGGGGACATGTGGTT
>JAOYFF010000530.1:0-10078 GCA_025773925.1 Cryptomyrus ogoouensis
ATGTTTTTCATACAGGCCATTAGCCTGAGGGAGGGTCTAAGCTTGTTCTTGTGTCATGACAGTTCTTGTGTAATTTATTGGGGGATGGAATATTAACCATGAGCCTTTTTCATTGTTTTGTTAATTTTGTTTTATAATCTGAGCTTTTGTGTTTGCTCTCCTGGTTTGCCATTTATCCTTCAAGTAGGAAAGGCTTTGAGCTAACAAGGAAAAGGCTCTTTTCTTTTTAGTGCTTGGTTGTTTGGAGTTATTGCCATGTTGATAAAAATAAATGTTTCATTTTGAAAAATGTTAACATGTGGTCATTTTTCATACATGTATTATAAAACACACACCTACATATTAGTTTTTTAACTTAGAATTACCAGTGAAATACCATAAAATTCATATTTAATTTTAAGCCCAATTTTGATTAAAGTCAGTTTAAAAAATGAAGTAAATGGAACAAATTTTCATATTAACTGACCATCTTTATTTCAGTTACATCTACCAAGCATTTTAGTATTATCTACTCAATTTTTTGTGTGGTTTTCACTTAACCTTACTCTTTTTTTTAACTTATAATTTCAGTTAAATTTACTTTAAATTTATTAACTTAGTTTTTTATGTTACTGTACCAACTACAATTATTCATTTAAAATTAATTTGTTTAAGCTTTAGTTATTCAATTTATGAAGTATATTTAAGACATTTGACTGGTTTCCAATCTACTCAATATTTTTGAGTGTAAAAATGTTGCATCAAAAATTTTAAGTAAATGTCAGTTTTATTTTTTTAGAGTGTGTGGCCATCATCTGTCATAAATATCATCATTGACATAAAAAAAGAATTTTGGTTACTGCATTAAATTAATTTAACAAAATCTGTCAATTCAGAAGCTTTAAATGAACTTTTTTGACATGGATACCATAGGGATAGAATATCCTACATCTGTATTTATAGTAAATTGATATGCATCCTTTATCCATGTTAAGCTCAGATACTTTAATAGAAAAAAAAAAAACGTTAACGCATGTAACATATATACATGCATAGTAAAACAGAATGTGGGCTTGCTTTAAATAATTATTCACTGAATTATTGACTGATTTGGTTGTACTGAGATGCAGAGACATGCAGGGCTAAAATAAATAATAATAATAATAAAAGTTAATAATTAACATAAAGAATTGCATGGCAATTCATTAGTCAACACAGTTGACTCCAAAGTCATCAAGATGGGAAAAGACATTTTCAACAATATTAAAAATTAAAATAACCTAAATTTTGGATGGATCGATGTTGAATTTGACACGGCTGCACAAACACCAGTACTTCTATGCAGGAACCTCTATGCAAGAAAACTATACAGATTCAATAACAACACATATACCAGTACCTAACTCGATTTCGCACAGTGTGAAACAAGCAGATATAAATTAACCTACCTTTGATCGTATAATTTGGGGATACACAATGCAGTTCGCTCATGTCCCTAGGTGAGAGCTCACCGACTACTTCTCTACCTACACGCTGTGCAGCTGGTGTTGCGCATGCGTACGCAGATCGGACAGCCACAGCCAGGCAGTCAGTATACAGATCAAATAGTGACATACACGGAAAACCAGTGTGCGCATGCTTCCGCAGATCGGGCCAGGATCACAGAAGCCTGTAGTACAATGCACTTACACTCTCTGCGTTTGACGTCACATGCATGCTCTGTCACAACGGGAAATACATCCGTGGCATCGTTTCCTGATTACAATATGAAACTATATTCTTAATAATGTTAACACGTGTACACAATTAAAATGCTGCTAAATTTGCTGCAACCTACAAATGGCAAAAATGGCAACTGTATACCATATACTATTTAATAATTGTTTCAAATAAACAGACCTCTGCTGTTCAGTATTCACGTCATAGCCCAGGGAAATTACTTTGGTACAGTCATGAGAAATGTTTCATCCCTAAGAAAACCAGATGATATGCTACAACTTTAGAAGATTCAGGGAGAATGAGGGAGAGGCAAATGTAATAAATTGTTACATGTATTGGGTGTTCATAATTTACTGTTTAAGAAGAATTTTAACTGATTAATACTGTCAGTTAAATGTTTAAAAAAATGTTAAAAAGCTTGCAGTGTTAAACGCAGAGGGGAAAAAAATTACGCTTGGATACATAGCCTATCAATTCATGAGGATGTGTCGACAAATGCATAACAACTGGTATAACGTCGTTTAGGACTTGAAAGATTGTAAATGGAGGGGCTACAAGCTAATCCGTACAGCAACAAAAGGTACTGAAATGAAAAACATCTTCCACTCATCCCCCGCTTTAAATCAGACGCACACCATAGATCTGATTTAGTGAAGAGCGTCAGACTCCAGCAAGGCGCATTCCTTCACCAGGCTCATGACCCACTTCAAAATAACCAAAACAACCATCAGATTTTTGGAGATGAGAGCAGGCGAGAGTGCCCTTACTTGGCCGGCTTCAGGCAGCATCTGCTCCAGGTGCACGGGCAGGCTCGGTTGAAGTGCCCTGCAGCCCCACAGTACAGGCAGAGACATTGCTGGAGTTTACGGAAGTGCTCCGCCAGGGTGAGAGGCACTCGACCAACCTGCATGTGCTTGGGTTCAGACGATCAGGGCAACAGGGAGGGGCATTATTCCTTAGGCCTGGGGAGCAAGCGGCATCGCTCTCATACAATGTTATCCAACACTATGGAGAGCTGCACATAGCATACCATACTCAGTAGTCGAGTTGTGAAAACAAATCAGGCGTTGTCGTATGCTGGGCGCCGTTGTCTGTCTGCTTCTGCTTTGGTCAGCGCAGCTCCCTTGGCCAGCTACCGATGCGCCAGGCTCCACACTCGCTCGCACCACCTATACCACTGCCCCACAGCAGGGACCTCTGTAGGGGAGGGATTCCATGGAAACAGAGGGGGTTGCAAATCCAGCACGCATTGAAAAGGTGTTAACCCCATGGTAGGGTTAACCAGGGAATTCTGGGTCTACTCTGCCTATGGCAGATAACGGGACCATTCTTGTGGCTGTGAGGAGCAGAGGGTTCGTAAGACCTTACTGATCTCCTGATTCAGTCGCTCAGCCTGTCCATTTGCCTGGGGGTGATAAGCCGTGGTCAGACTTACCCAGATGTTCATTTTGGAGCACAGAGCCCAGAATGCTCGGGAGGTGACCTGGGGTTCTCGATCTGAAACAATGTCTTCAGGTAAACCGTAGTAGCTGAACACCCACCGGAAGAGCAGCTCTCCAAGCTCTAGAGCAGACGCCAACTTGGAGAGGGGAATGAGACGACACATTTTCAAAAAGCGATCAACTGTGGTCAGGATGGTAGTATGTCGACATGAAGGTGGCAGGTCTGTAATGAAGTCCATTGCTAAGTGAGACCAAGGTCATGAGGGAACTAGTAGCGGGTGAAGCAGTCCACACGGGGGCTGAGTCAATGATTTGCTTTGAGCACAAATAGGGCAGGATAAAACGTAATGTTCGGTCTCTTGTCTCCAACTGGGCTGGATGTCCAGAACCTAGGGAGGTGTGGACCCATTGGAGGACGGAATTTCTCAATTGGGAAGGTACATATATGCATCCATGCGGTCAGTCTGATGGGGAGGGCTTGTTCCTCGTTGTGCTGTTTGAGCTGGTGCTCCAAACCCCACTGAATAGGTCCGACGAAGCAGGTGGGAGGTAGAACCGGAGTTGGATCCTCGGACACTTTGTGATGAGGAAAGCATTGGGACAGAGCATCCGCCTTCACGTTCTTAGACTTGGGAATGAAGGACACCTGGAAATGAATCCGGATGAAGAACAGAGCCCATCTGGCTTGATGGGAATTGAGACGTGTAGCAGACTGCAGGTACTGTAGATTACAATGGTCGGTAAGCACTCGGAATAGGTGTTTCGCTCCCTCTAGCTAATGTCACCACTCTCCTAAGGCATTTTTTATGGCTAGTAATTTGTGATTCCCAACGTCATAATTGCACTCGGCAGGGAAAAGTTTCTTGGAGAGAAAAGCACAGGGATGAGTTTTACCTGACTGGGGGTCTCTTTGTGACAGCATGGCTCTGATCCCAATCTTGGAGGCGTCTACTTCAATAATGAAGGGTTCTTCTGGGTCTGGCTGTCTTAAAACTGGAGCCATGCAGAACCTCTCCTTCAACTAGGAGAAGGCGTGCAACACCGCCTCTGACCAGACAAGCTTCTTCACCCCTCCTCTCAGAAGGTTAGTCAAGGGAGCTGCCACCATACTAAATCCCCTAATGAAGCGGCGGTAGAAATTTGTGAACCCCAGAAATCTCTGAAGTTCCTTAATAGTTCTGGGTTGTGGCCACTTGAGGATGCCCTTGATCTTACCTGGGTCCATTGCCACCTCTCCTGGCCAGATGTGGTAGCCCAGAAAGTGATTGGACGTGCGGTGGAACACTTCTCTCCCTTGACGTAAAGGTGGTGATCAGCTAATCTCTGAAGAACCTGTCAAATGTGTGTGACATGTTGGGCAGCATTGTATGAATAGATGAGGATGTCATCGATGTAGGTAATTACAAATCGATTCAACATATCCTGGAAGATACCATTGATAAAGGCCTGGAAAATAGATGAACTGTTAGCCAGACCATAAGGCATCATGAGGTATGCGTACTGACCAGTATTGGTTAGGAAATATGTCTTCCATTTATCTCCCTCTCGAATTTGGACGAGATTGTAGGCACTCCGCCAGTCTAACTTAGACAAGATTTTGGCTTGTCGAAGCTGTTCCAGAGCTGAGGGGATAAGAGGGAGAGGTTCTCATCGTCTTTTTGTGATAGCATTGAGAGCTCAGTAGTCGATACATAGGAAAAGACCACCATCCTTTTTCCCACGAAGAAAAATCCCGCTGCAAAAGGAGAGGCGAGTAATACCTTGTTCCAATGCCTTGGAGATGTAGGTCCACACAGCTTTCTCTTCAGATTGGGATAGGGCGTAGAGTCGACTCCGAAGTACAGTTGTTCCTTCAAGGACTTAGATGGGGCAGTCTGATAGGCAATGCGGTGGGAGACCGTACGCCTCTGCTTTACTGAATACCTTTTTAAAGTGGCTATACTCCTCACAGATTGCCGGGAGATCCTCCAGAAGTGGACTTTCTAAGGACAACACTCAACACGGGAGAGACAGGCAGGAATTGAAACAGTTCGGGGACCAAGCTTGGATTTCTCCGGTTCTCCACCCTATCCAAGGATCATGTTCCCTTAACCAGGGGAACCCCAAAATTATGGGATCTCTTGGAGAAGAAATAACTAAAAATCAGATAGTTTCACTATGGGATGTAATTCGCCCTGAAGTCAGGGGTTCTCCCTCTATGCCCCGTACACACAAGGTTTGTTGTAGTGATTCTATCTGGAGGTGGTTTGTCAGGGTGAATTCTCTATCAATGAAATTCCCGGCTGCTCCTGAATCCACCAAGGCGGGGCTGTGAACCCTGCAGTTCTCCCAAATAAGCTCCCCTGGGACTACCATCTGGGTCTGGGTTAAGGAGGGAAGAGGAAGGGTACTTACCTGTGTCTCTCCAGAACTGCGTCGAGGTGGTCGGATTGGGTAGTTTTGAAGAACGTGTCTCGTCTTTCCGCAATAAACACATAAACCCTTTTGCATCCTGTGTTCTCGTTCTTCCGCCGACAGGGGTGCTTGTCCCAATGCCATAGGCTCCGGATCCTCCGGGCGTGGTGGAGAGGTTGCCAGAGCCTTTTCAGGATGGGGAGATGGCCGTTGCTGTTCTCAGATAATGGTGTCGAGGGTGATGGACAGCTTTACGTACTCATCAAATGTACGCTTGGCTCCTCGGCAGGCTAGGTCCGCTCGCAGCTCTGGTTGGAGGGTGTGTCAGTAGATTACTTGGAGGCAGTCTGTAGGCCAACGCAGTCCGGCGGCCAGAGTACGGAATTCCAGGGAAAAGTCAGAGGCTGTTTGGTTTTCTTGGCGCAGGTCGAGGAGTCGGTCACCAAGGCTTCGTCCAACGGCGGGGTGATCAAAAATCGCTCTAAAGGCTTCTTGGAAATCAACACCAACAGGCGACCAGAACTTGAATGGCGCTTCTGGAGAGAAGCAGAGCAGAACCGGTGCTTCTAGGGACAAGCAAAGCGGAACCGGGGCTTCCAGGGACACACAGAGCAGGGCACTCTTGAGAAGGCGGCGGCCTTACCAGGGTCAGACACTAGTGGCCGAGCCTCCTCTTCTGAGCAGGGTGTGCGCTCAGGCCTACCTCTTAGTCTCTGCTGTCTGGAACTGGAAGTAATGGAGGGCTTCAGGTAGCCAGTGGGCAGTTTGCCAGGCAGCTGTGGGGATCCAGCAGGCAGATCAGCGGGTGGCTGCTCGGAGCCAGCAGGCGGATCAGCGGCCTTCTCTTCCCTGAGGGCCCCGAGGACTTCCTGGATTGCCATCACCTCCTTGGGATCAGCTTCTGAGGTGAGGGTCACCATTAGGTCATCTTCGGATATTTTGGAGGTGGACCATTCTTTCTCTCGAGAGGTGAGCTGCTGGCTGGGCGAGCACCGCCAGGTATGCCTGGAATGCATAGCAGTGATCGGTTGTAACCTTGGGAAATGGCGGGGCTTGAACACCTCAGGACACAGGTGGGGATCAGACACCTTAGGACACTGGCGGGACTCAGACACCCTGGCGCTAGGAGAGGGAACTTTGAGTGCTTCAGGAATCAAGAGACATTCGGACACTTAAGGAAGCGGGGTGAAGGAAGCCTTACCGGTATCAGGCACAGACGCAGTCCGCTGATTGTGCCTCAGCTGTCGGTGGCGGGAGCTCGGGGAGCATCAATGTGTGTCTGCCAGAGTGTCAGGGAGGAGCAGCCGGGCTTCCACCCACTTCTCAGTGTCGAACAGGTAGCTCTCCACCAGCTCCATCTCCTTTGTCTCTGCTGTATGAACAAGCTCCCATAGCCAATCCTCCAGCTGCTCGAGTGCATCCTCCAGCTCCAGATTGCTTCCTTCTCTCATCCTTTGGTGCAGGTCCTGACACCTGCCCTAGAGAGCACACCAGGTAGGAGTGGGATACCTCACCTGGAGCACTACTGGAGATGCTGTCCTGGATGGAAGTTGGAGCTGGGACAGGTTCAGGACGGGTTTGGCAGGGATCACACTGGGAACAGGTGGAGGAAACATCAGGTCGAGGCAGTTGGATGCCTGCACTGGATCAGCCTGCCTCCGCAGTCTCTGCTTCCTATGGCGGGCACTGGCAGAAAGTGCCCGGGTGGCAGCGGGCATCTCCCCTTCTCACTGCAGGAAACTGATGGGCGTGTCCGTTGTGGGTTGAGCTACCTTGTGCACAATCAGCGCTAGCACCTCCATCAACATGCGCTGGATTCCCGCCTCCTCCTGGGGGTCTGTACCTGGGGGTCTGTACCTGGGGCGCGTCCTGCAAGCCCCCTCACTCGCCGACTGGAAAAGCGCTGCTGCCTCTTGGTTCCCCCAGACTGCGGGGTTGGTTCTCAGCTCCAGGATGCATATATTTAACTAGGTTCACTATTAGATGAAGTGATAAGAAATACAGTTATTTAAAGTATATTTTCAAAAATAGTATTATGCAAAATGCACCCTTCTCAGAGAAACATCCTTATATATTTCTATATATAGCCATGGCCAAAAGTTTTGAGATTTACACAAATATTTATTTTCACAAAGTCTGATACCTTTTTATGATGGCAATTTGCATATACTTCAGAATACTATGAAGAGTGATCAGATGAATTGCAATTAATTGCAGTCCCTCTTTGCCATGAAAATAAACTTAATCCCAAAAAAAAACATTTCCACTGCATTTGAGCCCTGCCACAGAAGGACCTGATGACATCATTTCAGTAATTTTCTTGTTAATATAGGCGAGAGTGTTAACAGGCTGGAGATCACGCTGTCATGCTGATTGAGTTAGAATAGCAGACTGGATGCTTTAAAACAGGGGTGTCAAACTCCAGTCCTGGGGGGCCGGAGCCCTGTGTAGCTTAGTTCTTTCCCTGTTCCACCGCAAATGATTCAGCTCAAGAACTGTGTGGTAATTAGCACAAGAAGTTTAATCAGGTGTGTTAAACGAGGGGAAACCCAAAAATGTGCAGGACTCCAGCCCTCCAGGACTGGAGTCTGATACCTGTGCTTTAAAACAAGGGTGGTGCTTGAAATAATTGTTCTTCCTCTGTTAACAATGGTTACCTGTAAGGAAACGTGCAGTCATCATTGCTTTGCACAAAAAGGGCTTCACAAGCAAGGATATTGCTGCTAGTAAGATTGCACCTAAATCAACCATTTATCGAATAATCAAAAACTTCAAGGAGAGAGGTTCAATTGTCATGAAGAAGGCTTCAGGGTGCCCAAGAAAGTCTTGCAAGCGCCAGGACCGTCTCCTAAAGTTGATTCAGCTGCAAGATCGGGGCACCACCATTGCAGAGCTTGCACAGGAATGGCAGCAGGCAGGTGTGAGTGTATCTGTACACACAGTTGGCAAAAACTTTTGGACGATGGCCTTGTGTCAAAAAGGGCAGCAAAGACGCCACTTCTCTCCGAGAAAAACATCAGGGATAGACTGATATTTTGCAAAAGAGGGATTGGACTGCTGAGAACTGGGGTAAAGTCATTTTCTCTGATGCATCCCCTTTCCAATTTTTTGGGGTATCCGGAAAAAAGATTGTCCAGATAAGAAAAGGTACTACCAGTCCTGTGTCATGCCCACATTACAGCATTGTAAGACAATTCATGTGTGGGGTTGCTTCTCAGCCAAGGGACTGGGCTCACTCACAATTCTACCAAAGAACACAGCCATGAATAAAGAATGGTACCAAAACTTCCTCTGAGAGAACTTCTCCGAACTATCCAAGAACAGTTTAGTGACGAAGAATGCCTTTTCCAGCATGATGGATAAGGCAAAAGTATAACTAAGTGGCTTGGGGAATAAAACATCGACATTTTGGGTCCATGGCCAGGAAACTCCCCAGTCAGGATTTGGACCTGAAGATGATTGACAGCTTGCCAGGGCAAATTGCAGAGGTCTTGAAAAAGAATGGTCAGCACTGCAAATATTGACTCTTTGCATAAACTTAATGTAATTGTCAAAAAAAGCCTTTGACACTTATGAAATGCTAGTAATTATACTTCAGTATACCATAGAAACATCTGAACAAAAAAATCTACAAACAGTGAAGCATCAAACTTCGTGAAAACCAATACTTAAGTCATTCACAAAAGTTTTGGCCACAACTGTTATAATTTTTTTTATAGAATTATATGAATTGTTCACATGCATTTATTCACATTGTTTCTAAATGTATGATACATTTCATTTTGTTACATATTCAACTTTCTAAAAACTGCATATTGCGGTTGGCCGTATAGAGGCTTGTGACTTAATACAACCCTACAGAGCATATAGTGAAAAATGCCACTAAGTCAGGAACACATTCAGTTTGAAATTAGATTTCTCACATTAACAAATTAATTGACTATCCGAAATATACTGTGTATTATGTCTGTTTATGGCCGCATAGATGTACAAATTTTTTAGGCACAAGGTGCTACTCCAACATTTTCTTCAAGGTTGGCAAGTCTGCTATGGATTATTTTATCAAGTGGCCCGAGGTGTTCCTGACTGTAGAGCAGTGACCCCAGCCAAGAACCTCATGAAGGAGTTTTTCTGCTACTTTGGTGTGCCAGAAGGCATAGAGACCAGGGGCCTCATGTATAAACGGTGTGTATGCACGAAAATGTTGCATACGGCCGTTTCCACGCTCTCGTCGAGATGTATAAAAACGAAACTTGGCGTACCGCTACACACATTCTCACGGCAGCTCCAAACATGGCGTACGCAAATTTCTGCTCGGTTTTGTAAACGGACAGCACTCAGTGGCAAGTCATTGCTACTGTGGTTTCCCTTTTTAAACTCACAAGCATGACTTTATCAAATACACCAACATTAATTGTATGTTGTTTACAAATGTACGGCACCTGATTTTTGATGAATTTGTAACAATAAAACGGTGCAGAAAATGACCGAACTATTACAACTACCATGGCAGCTCTTGCATTATTGGAAGACATAGCTTATGG
>JAOYFF010000531.1:0-10076 GCA_025773925.1 Cryptomyrus ogoouensis
CCCCCGTACGGGTAAGCGCGCGGCACTGGGAGGGAAAGGGGAGGGGGGGGGGGGGGGGGGGGGGGGGGGGCTAAATGGGCCATTTGAGCTATTTTTCAGAGCTAAAAGAGAAAAGAGGGAATTAAAAATGATGGAATATCCATAATATGCTAATTAAAGCATGGGGTGCCAGCGGTAAAGCTTTCCAATGAGGGTGGGGGTGGGAGTGCTGTCAGTAAAATTGACCAATTGGAGGGAGGAGGGTTAGGGTTAGGGTTAGGGTTAGGGGGATCAATCGGTCAAATTTAAGAAGTTTAACTGTTCCCTCATTTGCTAAGGTTAGCCTTGAATCTTTGCATATGTTTGTTTGATTGTGTTCTCTCTACATCTGTTCACAGTTTGTGTACCACTCTAGCAGGATGCAGTAAAATCCCCTTATAGTGGGGGAATATCTTCTATAATGGACGAGGTCCGCTGGCCCCGGCCGTGCGCCTTTAAGAACATGCAGAAAAAGCATCGGATATAGCGGACTTGCATATGATGGAATTACACTTATAACGGATAACCAATTTGGTCCCCAGGGCCGCTTTTAGCTGTAGTTTTGTTCAGGCTCCGCCTACAAGGCGCGTGGCGTGCCGGTGATATCCAGCGCAGATATATAGTCGGGATTATTAATAGTCGCGGCTCTGGTGAGGTAAAGTTGGATTACTACATGTACAATATAATAATCTATACCACAAGTATGTCTGCTGAGGTGTGGCATGAGTAAATGGTGTCCTGTAGTTGTGTTCTGGGCGAACAGCAACTCTGGATATAATGGACTGTTTTGCCAGGTCCCTTGAAGTCCATTATAACGGGGTTTTACTGTAGTATCAAAGACATGGGAGATGTAATGTTACTCTTAAATCTTTGTGCTGTTTTTTTCTTCTGTTCCAGTTCACTTGGCAGTGAATCATCTGGTAGATGCCACTGTTAAGAGGAAGCTGGGTTGGGCTAAGTCTCAAAGTAGATTAGTCCTTTACAGCCGGGATGGGGGAAACTGTCTATTTTGAAAACCATCACTAAAACTGCAAAGACCCCAAGAGGTGTCCAACCTTGTCTAATAGTAAAATTCACATCTATTCAGTGGTGTTCGAATCAAGACCATATCTTTAACAATTTAAGTCAAGAATCAAATGGGGGCAAATCCGAGACAAGACTGAGTCCATTACCAGAGCTGGGTAGCAACCGTCCAAGACTGGAAAAACACAATTCTACACAATGAAACTGAATTCAAAAACTACTAAAAACAAATCCCAAATTTTTACATTTAAATAATTTGTTTAAAATGGGCACCAACTAAGAAATGGTTATGGTTATCTAGGAAATAAACTTATAATTGAAAATGTAATGTTTAGTGACAAAATGTAAAGTATATTAATTATTGATTTCATTGTAACCTCACTATATCCTGTTGAGCACATTTAAATTTGGTCCGGAACCAAAGAATATGCATAAAAATGCAACTTTTCTTTCAAATGCTTATTTAACAGACTTTATAAAATGTTTTGTAATTTTTTTAAAAGCACACACATTGTAGATAAAGTCCACATACAGAGTTCATTGAAAGATGTACTGTGTAACACACAATGTGTCATCTGTCATGATAGAGACAACACACTAAAACAACATCTTGATGAAGGCTGCTGGTTTGATTCTTGCTCCTGGCAGATCAATCCCACCACCTTTACGGCCTTGAATGAGACCTTTAAACATAAATACTCCAGCCATGTTGAACACTGATCAACCCTGTGATTTGACCCCAGACTTACCTGTGTCTCTCTGAAGATTAAAGTGGCCAATGTGAAAAAGAGAATTTACGACTCTGGGACTAATAAAATACAATAATAATAACTATTATAAAATAGCTAGATAGCTGGATAGTTATTCCTAGATTACTAAGTAAAACTTATTTTGGCCAGACAGTTGGCCAATCAAACTGGGTTTGCTAGCATTACTTACCTGTCTTGATGTTTCCTTTCCAGATATCCATAGAAACTGGAAGCCATGCCAACCACCACAGAAATCAATGAATATCTGAATGCCACAATGTTCTTCTTCGTACTTCAAAAATTCACCCAATTGTGTGACAAGACCGAGTCCACTCATATGCAAACTTGAGTCCAAGTGGGAACTTGAGTAGAACAACTCAGCTATACATGTAGAGAAACATTTTTATTTGCATTGGATTCCTGAATTTTTTTTATCCAACATATATGGTTTTCGCAGTTAACTACAATACAGGAGGAGGACATAATAATCATTAGGGAAATATTAATTACATGTGAAAATAACTCTACATTATATAAAGGTAGGAGCCGTGCTGGACCGTCTTAGACTGACCACACTTTGGGGTTCCATCCTCTAATCTCATCTCCATCACAGCTCTTTCCATTTTGGATCAACAGGGGATATTTACTCAACACACAGACTAATATCGCGAAAACACCCTGTGAACCTCCCAGAACATGAGCCCTATTCACTCCCAGCACAACCACTGCTCTCACTCAGTCACATTCCCACTGATTACTCTTACCTACAGACTGCCACACAGTGACTAATTAGTGACTAATTAGTAAGGGAAGTGTACAAAATCATAAAACTATTAATATATGGCATAGATAGTAAAATAACTACCTATGAACAGTCAGGATTTTGTACAGCGTCAGTGAGTTTCCTGTCACTGTGGGCCTCAGAGCACAGTAATACACTGCAGAGTCTGACAGCTGCACTTTCTGTACTGTTAAAGGTACAGTGTTGGCAGTTTTGTCCAGACTGGCATTAAATCTCTCCTGAAAGTCCAGAGCTTTATCAACTGCTGATCCATAGCATTTCAGCACGTACTTGGGAGAATCATTGGGATATTGGATGTACCAGAAGAGATCTGGGCTTCGATATGTTGTTTTATATGTACAATTCAAAGTGACTGACGATCCTACATGTACAATCACCTCTCCTGTAGACTGTGTCACTGTATCTTCATCTTTGCACTCTGTAGGAAAAAAAAAATTAAATGATCAGATAGAGCAGGAATCACATTATATTCATGAACAAATGAGGAGGAGAAGGAAATATACCAGAGAAACGTGCAATGATAATAAGAAAAATCCACATAATTTGCAACATGACTGAGTCCTAAAAACATAAATATATAGATATATGTTCACTAAGGGTGAGGCAAACAGTCTTGTCTATTCCGTGGGCCAAAATCTTTCTGCAGGAGTTACTTATATGACAGTGTTTTAACTTGAAGAATGAATGTTCATGCTGCAATGTCGCCCCCACTAGAAAGTTTGTGGTACATCATCCTAAGGACTAAATTACATTTTCTTTCCTTTTCATCACGATTTATTTCCTACTCTTGGAAGTATGTCTAATAATAATGATATACTTTTACTATATTCTCGTTTCAGTACACTATTAACATCTACACTAAGCTATGTATATAAGATATCAGCTTAGAGGAGCTTAATCTTTCATTTTGTAGCACTCTGATATTTACACGCGGGAGCAGTGGTGGTTTTGGGTTCTTCAGAGAGAGCCCAGCTTTAGGGTTTTCCAGTAGTGAGGGTCAGAGAGAGTGATGTCCAGGTTGACGGCCAGTGATTGGCTCTCTGAGAAGTAAAAACCGTTTCTCGATCATATATTATGTCAGCAGTGATGTGACACATAAAGAAAAGTAGTCCAGAGAGACAAAGACACAAAACTAAACATATCTTCGTCGGTACTGCGACATCACCTGCAGGGGAGTGCCATGTTTAAAAGTGAAAACTGAGGTAAAGTGTATTCAGCTCGGTATTCCCTGAAAAATGAATAATGAACTAGCATGCCATGACATAAAAAAATGACAGAGAGAAAAACAACACCTTAGTATTAATTAGTGACAGAATAAGTATTTTAATACACATGCAATGACTGAGTTATTATAATGATACTAATAAACAAATGTACAGATAATTTGAGTCAGTTAGAATCATTCTGACTGCTGTTTCAGTGTCTGTAGCCAAACCTTTCAACCTCTCATCAAGTCAAGGCTTAAATGACAGTTTTGGCATTTGTACCACAATGTCACTCCTACCAGGGAATATGTGTAAGAACAACCTCAATGTTTCATTATGTACAACTATCAGTTGAAGTGGCTGAGACCGAACAAATCTTAAGGACTTAACCAATCGGGGATTGCTGGAATCTGTAGACTATCAGGAATAAATCCGTGTTGAAATTTTCACTCTAAAATATTCTGTGTGCGGGGAAGCCCTATTTTGCAACTGACCCATGCGGACATTTTGCCCTCAGTGAAGCTGCTTGGGGACTACAAATTTGGCGCCGTTTACCTGGAACAAGGAAGGAGAATCTCAGCTCATTTGTTTGTCAATTGCTCTGTCAATCAGAACATGGAAAATTCAACTGGGGGCCTGTTTAGCCCTGACTACGCTAAATACAACAAGTTATTGACTGATCACATCTTTTATTTACATGTAATCAGCCAACAACATGCCAGATAGACTGTTGCAGACACGCTCAAGCAGACAGGAACAAATATGTATGATTTTGGGGTTTACAAATGTTTTTTAAAGTTTATTCACATACCTGTGAAAAAAATGTTATATATAAATATTTTTAGTGGAAGGTAACTTATGGGTTTCAAAGTCAGTAGAAATCTGCTAACGAAAAAGTTAGCAGATTAGCAGAATCCTGCATACCACTGAAAACTAAAATTAATGACTGCTCCATGAATAACTGGCATTCATCCTGCTCTTTTGTGTTGTTCTCCTTGAATTGTTGTTTTACTGAGATTAAACATGTCACATGTTCTCCCTCTCAGGATCAAATCCTCCCTATTGGCTGATTACATTGCTTATACTGTGTACCACATATATACCTTTTTACTTTGCAAATTACATATTCTGTTCTGATAAAGGTACAGTTTTTGAGGTAAATAATGAGGTACAGTCAGGTTTTTGTACAGTGTCAGTGAGCTTCCTGTCACTGTGGGCCTCAGAGCACAGTAATACACAGCAGAGTCTGAGAGCTGCACACCCTGTACTGTTAAAGGTGCAGTTTTCAAATTTTTGTCCAGAATGGCATGAAATTTGTCCTTTAAATCTGGAGGCTTATCAACAGCTCTCTGCAGGTGCTTAGGAGAATCATTGGGATATTGGATGTACCAGAAGAGAAACGGGCTATAGTCTGTTGTTACATATGTACAATTCAAAGTGACTGACTCTCCTTCATGTACAATCACATCTTCTGTTGACTGATTCACTGAATCTTCAGCTCTGCATTCTGGAGAAAACAAAAAGAAGTCAATGATCAAATAAAGTAGGAATCAGAAAAAATGTGAACCAATCATGAAGAGAATAAATCTTACCAAATAAGCATGCAGCAAGGATAAGAAAAGTCCACAGATTTTCTGCCATAATTGAGGTGTAAAGACATAAACATATGTACATATGTTCACTAGACAGGAGGTATACAGCCTGTCTGGTTGCTGTTTTCACTCTGTAGACCCAAATCTCTCTGCAGTGTCAGGCCATAAGGAGGTGCTTATATGACAGTGTTTTAACCAGAAGAATGATTGTTTGTGCTTCAATGCCTCCCCCACCAGGCAGTTTGTGAAACAGCATTCTAAGGGCTCAGTTACATTTACTCAGTTTGTCTGTTTCATTTAGATGTAACATAATAGGAAGAATACTTACAAACCCTTGAAAACAAATGGATATATTCTATCTTCCAACAAGAACATCTATATAGTAAAATAGATAATAATTTGTCTGCATTCAAAGGGCTCAATCATATTTTCCTCACTTGTTTTATTTTTAATACATTCTTGGAAGCATTTTAAATAATCATTAGGTACCTTTTCTATATTTGCACTTCACTAAAACATCTAGACCAGTATTTCTCAACCTGGTCCTCAGGGAGCTGGGATGAAGTAAAAACATGAACCATCAGTTGGTCCCCAAGGACTGGGTTGGGAAACCTTGATCTAGACACAGCTGTGTATGAAGCTGTCAGCTTAGAGGAGCCACGTCTTTCTAAGTTTTTGTAGTGCCCTGATACTGTAATTGCATGAAGGAGCAGTGGTGGCTTTGGGTTCTTCCTCACAAACTATGAAATGCAGCAGATTTGTAATATTTTTTTTAAATTCATTACATCTTTTCATAAGACACGGCAGTTTCTTGGGACAGTTTGTTGTGATCCAGTGCATGATGGAACTTAGTGGCTTGCCACTGATTCAGAAGCACTGTAAGATTACAACTTTTAGTGAAACAGCACCATCTAGTGGTGATAAATCTATATATTTATATATAGGCAACACATGGGGGAATATATGTACTTGCCCTTGAGGCTACATGAACATGTTATTCTAGAGATTCAAGAGTTTTCCATATGCACAATTAATGGTCAGCTCAATTATGCAATGATTATTTGTTTTTCTGCTAACTGGAATACCTACAAATCCTGCCAGCAATATTTGCTGTTGAGGTAAACCCCAGTGTTCTCCAGGTGGCCCATTGAAGTACATTGTGTGTAAACAGATGAAGCAGGTTTTTGTATGAGCTCTAGCATTAATACATCACTGTGGTACTCAGAGCACAGTAATAGACAGCACTGTCTCCTAGATGAACTTCTGAAATAGATAAAGAGGCTCTTTCTGCTGTCTTATCAGCATTTGAGGAGAATCTCTCTTCAGCAAACTCTCCACGTCGGCTACTGGTCCCACTGAGGAGTATAAACTGGGGTGCTCTTCCAGGGTACTGGCGGTACCAGTGAACCCAAAAGGTAGGGCTGCTTGTGCTGAAGGTACATTCCAGTGAAGCCGTCTCTCCTTCCCTCTTTGACAGTTCTTTCTCCTTCTGCTCTATTTTATCCCCAGAGGATAAACCTGTCAGCAGTGGATAAACCAATACAAGTGATTACTGATGAGCAAAGGAACACTGATAATGAAACTACCATCCAATACTGACCATGAGGTTTCACATACTTACAGAATGTCATGGTTAGCAGCACTGCTACAAGAAGCTGCGTCTTGTCATGTGACGTTAACATGGTCACTCCTGGAGGGTAGATGACATGAAGCCAAATACAGCCTCAGTTTTTCTGTGGGGATGTTTGGGCTGTGATGTGGGAGGGGCAGAAGGAAGGAGGAGCAGACAGAGGAGGTGCTGAATGTGCTGAGTGTGAACAGTTACACTCTCCATGTATAAAACAAGCATTTGGGGTATTAGTGTTTTCTCAATATCTGACAAAAACAATTTAGCCATGTTACAGAAACATAATAACACCATCCACAGCTTCAAATATCAAGCAAACCAGATATGAACCATGATGAAAAAAACTGATGGACAAAAAGTAATCATGGACAATATGAGGGTTTTGTCATAACACAATTATTTATGTGTCAGTGTGAACTGAACCCAAACTCTGATGAGGACAGAATCTGCAGTATCTGCTACCAGAACATACTCACTTCATCCTGGACCGATAGGAGCTTTTCTGTCCTGAAATTAATCATTTTGGGAACATGAATGACAAGGAGATTAAAAAAAATATATTTTAAAAACTTATGTTAACCTCAGGATGAATTAAATTATAATATGGTTTATTCATTACAACTAAAATCTCTCACAAATGTGTTATTGTAAGTGGAAACAAACTAAACTATTTATTGAAGAAAGTCACAGAAAACCCAGGTAAAAAAGACATTTATTTGGAACAGAATTTCTTAGTCTTCGTGAGACATTGCTGTTATTATCCTTCTTGTATATTATAATACTTATTGTGCAGCAAACATCTGAAAAATTTGAGAGAATCTGTAACTGTGTTTTTGTACCATGAGACACGTTCGGTGTCACTGTGGGCTGCACTGCAGAGTAATATACAGCTGTGTCTTCTGTCCTATTGTCAGTCATTGAGAGGTTGGTAGGGCACTCTTGTCTGTCCACATCCATTGAGAATCTTTCTTTAGAAACAGCCTCATCAAATCCATAAATGGGAATTTCAGCAGCCTGGACTGGATGCTGTGTATACCAGTACATGTAGCCTGAGTCTGTAATATCATGCCTGCATGTCAGTACAGCTTTGTCTCCCTCAGGTGAATTAATCAAAGGAGGCTGATTGACTTTATCTGCATTCACTCCCACTGTAACACAGTAATTATACCACCTGTTAAAAAATGAATAGCAAAATATCTTAACAGAAAACTGGAAGTTTATTTACATGAGAGCCCATAAATCAGTAGTATTACTAAAATAAACATGTTATTAGCTATTGGAGAGCTTCACAAAACAGGAAAAATCTATGTTCTAATTAGTCTATCTTGGCTGCTCGCTTTAACGTATTACTGGAAATGTTATATTTCAATCCCTGCTCTTGGTGTGTTTGAGAACAATAACCAGGTTTCTGGAAAAGAAACAGCTCCCTCTAGTGCTTAATGTTTGCTTACCTCATTTTTGTGCAAAAGGCGTTTAAAGTTTTTTTTTAACGGTGCTAATGATAAATATTTTCACTGCTTGCTCTGTAGTTGCAGCTCAGTGTCACTGATTCTCCTTCATTGCTGGAAATATCTTGTTTATTGGGACTGATGTAATCACTAGTAGGCAATACTGAATAGAGAAAACATGAATAATAAACAATAATAAGAATTTTAGACATAAATACATTGAACCAACAATTAATTTTTATTTACCTTGATAATGTTTTTTTTAAAGGGCACTTGCAGTGACGGTTATGAGAACTAAGATTCACTTGTAAGCGGGGCAGAGAAATGCTGGGTAACTGTCAACAATTCCTCTCAACAAGGAAAACGATTCTACAGGTTATATAGGCAATACAATCCAACAGGCAGTCCAATCTAATCACAGACTGGACTGGACTGCAGGTGTTAGAACACAAGCGAGGGAGAGTGTGTGCGGGGGGAAGGTTGTGGAGGGTGGTCAGGATCCATCCTCACGGATAGACTGTCCCTCTGACAAGTTCAGTCATAGGAAGCCCATTAGTCCAAAAAACAAACAAACAAATAATTACATCTTGGTTGAACTACATTGCTTCTTACATAAGACAAAACTGATATGCGTCTTTCTGATTAATTTGTTTTTGTCATAAGAGGAATACAATACATAAATCCTTTCAAATCTGTAATGGTTTCAGTGACAGGACCCATGGACCATGACTGTCTAGGGGCTGTATTGATGCTCTGAGCAAAAGACCTCCATCTGCAAGGTTCCTATGTGATCTGTACCATTTTTACCGTTCCTGGACACTTGACTTGACGATAGTTGACTTCTGTAGTATATCTGTTGCAGAACAAGTCTGCTACATGTACAGTCTGCCTTCATCTGTCTGAGATTGTTAGGAGTTAACGATTCAAGGTCATTTGGGTTGTCTGAGGGTGGTGTCACATGATGATCATTGAGTAAAGCTTCTGCCTCATAGAAAGAGTATACAGTGGCCTGTTATCCAGCACTTGTTGTTTTACAAGTGAGCAATGTCCCTTTATTTATTGCTGCATCAAACATTCCCAGACACTTCCATGATTGCCCTCACAATACGATAAGTGCTAATGAAGCTGTTCTTCTCAGTCGAAAGCAGTTAATTCTATTAATGTGCACATCATTTGTGATGCCATGACCAATGTAGTAACTCACATCAGTATCTCCTGACTGCTCTGGCACAACTCTATTTCACACACATTTATTAATTTGTTATGTCTATCCTAAGGTCCACAAATATAACATTTTTTTGTGACTCCACCACCGACTGGAGGACCTCCACCTTGCCCGGTACAAAATTCTATTTGTTTATTTACTTTCACTTGTTTCATTTACTTGTTTCGTTTACTTTCAAAATGGTAGATACAATGCTGTCCCTGCTATGAACTGACTGATGTAACCACAATAACCACCTTTACCTCTGAACATCTGCTGCTCTGATCCCACATTATGTGAAACTACACTTTGATACCAACTAAGAGGAAACTCTTGTCAGGTGGGTTTTTGTACAGCATTGCAGTGACTTTTGATCACTGTGCATCCCTCAGAGCACAGTAGTAGATG
>JAOYFF010000532.1:0-10060 GCA_025773925.1 Cryptomyrus ogoouensis
ACCTCCAGGACCTGCTGCGACAGGAATACCATCGTGCTGCAAGCAGACTGGGTATGTTGAGTTGTGTATGACAAAAATACCTACAAACTGTATTGTACCACCACATGACTATGTTTCAAACCCAGCAAACTTTTTGCTTATTTGATATAAATGGCACTTGTTGCTATTCAAAGGGCCTTAGTAGAATGTACCTAACTAGGTTTGAAGCTGACACAATCCTTTAAATTTGTGTTATGCATGGCCTATGTAAAATCAGGCCTAATTGCGCGTTGGGGGGACTAGGTTTCAAACCCAGCAAACGTTTTCCTGATGATTACTTTTATGCAACAACATATGGTATAAATGTTTGTGCAGTTCTCTTACTTTTTTATTTTCGATGGTTAAAATTTACTTAAGTAAGGAAAGCTGTGTAAGAAACAAAATAATTTACGTATTTTAGGTATAAAATAAGGTAAATATACAAGTTTCTTAATCTTTTAATACATTTACTTTTATTTATGATAAAATTTGGCGATGTAAGTATATCACAGCACTTATTATTATTCTTGCATATAATTCATCATTCATTGGATTAATCGCCTATTAAAACTGAACTTTTATTTTGACACAATAAGCGGATATAGCGACCGGAAGTCTCCCCCTTATTCTTGCCAGCTTCACACTGCTAATCATGTGCCAGATTATCCACAACACCATGATGACTGTACTCTTGAAGAGGAAAGAGTTTCCTCTGGTCAATGAAATGAAAAAGAAGAAAAAGAACATGACATTAATATGGCAGAAGATGGAGCTGACATTTTCCCTTGGTCATGGAGAGTCAGCCTATGGTATCGGAGGTCCAGGAGAGACAGCCTTTTCTTCTGAGGAGGTAAGGATGCTTTAATTTATTTAGCAATTATCTTATTCAACATAAGCATTGACTATAATGCTAATGAATTTTCAGTGCAGAGATATCCTGACATTGTTGTAATGAATAAATGACAATATTTTGTTAATTGTCTTATTGAGATTTCTGAAGAATTTCGTCGGATCACAAGCAAAGACCTTTTTGGGACTTTTAATGCATCCCTTGCAGAGCATGTGAGCGGAGTGGAGTGTGAGCGAGGAGCAGAGCGGGCGGAATTTGGTCAGAGCGCGGAGCGGTTTTTTAAGTAAGGCTGGAGCGGTCGCTCTATCTCGCTCCAACTTCGCTCCAATACCGCTTGCAGTACGATTCTGAGGCGTGCCCAAACCTACCCAGAATTCATCTGTACAATTATCAAGACTGTTACACAAATTGGCTGAGATGGAATTCGTAAAGTATTTCACAAAGGAAACTGATAAATCATACAAGTGTACTATTCTTATCAAACGTCTAGATGACAATAATGTAGAGCAAGAACAACAATGTGGTGAAACTGTTTTAGTGAGTAAAGATTCACTTTGGAATCATTTTTCTCAGAAACATGAGAGTGCAGATTATTTGTCCCTCTTAAAATGGAGTAAGCGTGGAGCGATTTGACTGGAGCAGGAGGAAATTTTAGTGGAGTGAGGAGCGGTGTTGAGCGGAGCGGCTTAGTGTGAATTAGAGCGGAGGAGCAGGTGGAGCCAACAGCCTCGTGAGCGAGGAGCGGAAATTATCACCGCTCCACGCCGCTCACATGCTCTGATCCCTTGACCAATGTGTGCCTGGTCTGCTGAAACTGTACCAGTCAAAGAAAGGAGCTTTTGGTCAAGAGATGGAAGACCTCCTAGATAAACTTGATGAACAGGTGAGTGACGTTTTCCTTTGCCTGACAATTTAGAGGTTTACTACAGTACTATACTAATTGAAATATTTGTGTTTTATACTGGATACTCTTCAGACACCGGAAATTGTATCCCACCGAAAGACAGCAGCACTGAGAGGCCTATCCATTTTCTTCCAAGAAGATGCAGCAAAAATTTTTCTGAAGTGCTCTGTAAGTTTAAGCACTTACATGCAAATTTTCATACATATACATTGCCCCTTCACTTAAAAAATAATTAAACAACAATTAAACAAGTAGTGGTAACTCTAGGAAATAAGAGAATTTATTCCTAATTCCCTGGTGCAGTTTCTCCAGATAATTTTAGGATGAGGATTGCAGCTTTTTATGACTTTAACCCTACTCCATTTTTTCCTGCTTAAGAGACACAGCTGGCTATAGGTGGCTGGTATTCTTTTCTAGAAAATAGTTCTGTATAAACCTTATCACAGGGTGCGTGTGTCATAACTACAGTCATTGTTTTAAAAAAATATTTTTTGTGGTTAAAACCTCCACAATTTGAATGGCAAGTCAGTAGCTTGTTACTAAAATTTAGGTTAAAAATAAACAGAAATTAATTTTTCTCAGTTTTGCTTGGCTCACATTAATGCATCCGTTGTTTGTCCCCAGGACTCTGATATTTTGGAACCCGTTCTGCAAGGTGTGTCTGTTGTCAGCATGCATGTGCGAGACCAGACAGTTATGTTGGAAGGGGACATCGTGCTGCATGACATTCCTGACCTCGCTACTGCCGTTGCATACCTCATTGGCCTTCTGTATACCCTGAACATTAATTATCCAAAATAAGTTAGGTATACATTCGAAGCAATTCAGACCATCTTTTTCGAGCTTGGTGGCTCTCAAAGCTCACAGCGCACAAGATCTCTGAAAACAAAGCTTTTGCTGTGACTTTTAATGGGAAAGTCAGATATGATTTTAAGTTATGTTCTGTAGCCTGTTCTAGTGCACTGTGGTTAAGTCTCATTATCAGTCAATCTTCTTTGCCTCTGAAGTAGATAAATGTTTGCCAGTTACCAATATATTATTACAACTTTTTAATTTTTTTATTGTAAGACTCTTTAATTGTAATTTTATTGTAAGACTCTAACTTGGCATAAGAAGGAAGTTACCTCATTAACCTGAATAATGAATGAATGTACCCGAGATCAGAACTAGGTTCGGTTCTAGGAGTGAATTGTCTATGACCACAGCATGAACAGAAAGAGGGCAGTAATAATGTTTATTAAACACCCCACATGAATTTATGAAACACATAAACAGTATAGAAAAAAAATAAATACTTTCCCCAATAGCCAGTCAATATGAAAAAAGTCAGTCAAGTCAATAACCCAATATCAGTTTCAGTTCAGCTCCTCTGTGCGTGTCAAACATTAAAAAAAAGAATATTTGTACGTACTTTGTAATGTTGAATAAAAGTTTGTGTATCACTACCCGGGCAGTGTAAAAATACTGTTGGAGATCTCAAAAGGGGAGCTTATCTGTATCCAAAGAGAATGTGTCCAGTCCACTGGCTAGGGCAGGTTGATGGACACTGGCTGCAATTGTATTCTCGAACATCCAAAATCACTGGCTCGCCGTGTAGGTCTTTTCTCTCTCTCTATCTCTCTCTCAGTGCTAATAAATACACAAAAGAAAAAAAAACAATCTGCACACAGCAGCATAAAACATCTCATTAGTGCTGTATAGGGCTTTATCACTAAGACATTCAAGGGTTAATTACTAAACCACAGATCTTAGTTACTATGCAATGTAGTACCAGTTCAAGAAAGTGACTAAGAACACTATCAATAATACAAGTGAGCAGTGCAAAGTGCTTCATCTCACAGAACAACATGTTATTTAAACAGTTACAAAGCACATTAGCATCACACTCCAGCATACCACGTCAAAACATTCAGAAAATGTTTATAGTGGCTCTAAGCCTGAAAACATAAGCCCGTTAGAGTTACCTCGTAGCTGTATAATATTACCAAACTCACATTGCACCATTTTGCTCATCTAACAAGAGCATGCGTGTTCAGCACAGAAAATGGCGTCTTCCATCACAACCAGGATTAAACACAATCATACTATTTCAGTCGTCTCCAACGGGTTTTTTATTCTATCCAATGATTTAACAGAAACAACAAAACAACATAAAATACACCACCAAAGCCATGAGAACGGCTTATCTCGAACTTTTTAACCCTGTGGTGGTCATAATATTATGGCTGAATTATCAAGCATTTTTCCTAAAACAGTACTCACCGGAAATTCAAAGAAGATTCAGAAGAAAGAAGACACATTCAATCGGTGATTTATCAAAACAAAATCCTCTGACTCATATCACATACTAAACATGCATAAAACAAACTCCTTCTCTAAACTCCTGGCGGTTCTTTCCCACATGGAAAAAAAACGCTATTCTTCTCTAGCTCAACAGGGAGAAACGACCCAACCACATACACGCTGCAGCGCCATCTAAGGGAATGGAGGATACATCCCCCCCCCTTCTTTTAACAGCACTTTTGTCCCTGTGCATTTTAGATGGGCTACACTCTTCCCCCCTGAACGTGCATGCGTCCCTGCATGTAGTTGTTCCTACTTAAATAGTAGTTAGGTGATCTACTTCTAAAGGTGTAAAAGTAAAGGTTGGGATTAAGTCCAAAACTTTTGTAAAAGCTTGGTCAAGCCCTTTCAATAAGGAATGCATAACTAAAGTCAAAGGGTTCCCTAACGTCTGGTAAGTCAGTCGGTCAGGCTCTACCCTATGTCTAGCTGACTTTCTCACTTCTGACTCTTTCTGACCTTGAACATTTTCCACTCTCGAATCCTCTGGTTCATGCTTGTCAGGTAACTCATCATGGTTTTCTTCCCTTATGAGTTCCTTTTCGTCTCCGTGTTCTGTTTCAGGTATGGTTTGGACCACATCTTCTACCTCTACTTCGAGGCTTGTGTCTTCCCCTTTCTTAGGTCAATAGGCTAATCACCTTTCAGTCCGTTTTCAAAGGAGTCAAGAAGTTCATCCTCATGATGCCTTCGTTGCCAATTTCTTGCAGGTTGGAATACCTCAGCCTTGTGTCTCAGGCTGGACCTTTCAGGGTCCTCTGAAGAGAGTCTTAAGTCAGTCTGAGGGAAATCATAAACAATAGTAACAGAGGATGGGTTGATGATCTCTGGCACCTCTTCTGAGCAGTCAGAACCTACATCCTCCTCACTCTCATATGGGTCTCTGAGCTGCTCTTCCGCCTCAATCATCAGACTCTGAACAACTGGCTCTGTGTGTTTCTTTTGCTTACGCTGAGTCACCTCTGCTTTGATTGACGGAGCAAGGAAGCCACAAGGTAAGAACAAATCACGATGCAGTGTCCTCTTGGGGCCATTGGAGTCAATGGGAGCCACAATATAGACAGGAGAATCACTGATGCGTTTAACTACTTTGTACATGGTCTGACTCCAACGATCAGCTTGTGTTTACCCCGCGCACTAACATTCTTGACAAGGACACGATCTCCTTCTTCCAAGACAGTTTCTCTTATTTTCATGTCATATCTCTCTTTGTTTTTCAGGGCAATTTTCTCACTATGCTCAATCGCAAGCTCTCCTGCAAGTTTTATTTGAGCCTCTTCACGTAGTCAGTATGAGTAGCCCTGCTCTGACCTTCTGGACTGAGGCCAAATGCAACATCAATAGGTAGGCTTGGCTGTCTCCCAAACATTAGCTGGTAGGGAGAAAAACCTGTGGTCTCATTTTTAGTGCAATTATAGGCGTGCACCAAGGGCTGCACATAATCGTGCCACCTTACTTTGTTTTCTTCCTCAAGAGTCCCCAGCATCTCTAAAAGCATCCGGTTAAACCGTTCCAGCCAGCCCGGTACTGAATGCTGAAGTTGAAATTGGACAGGGCCGCAAGCCACCGATGTCCAGCAGCGTCAAGTTTGGCAGATGACAGCACATAAGTCAACGGGTTGTTGTCGGTAACGACAGTAAACTCGGTTCCATAGAGGTAATCACTAAAGAGCAAGAAACTCCAGCTTATGAGTGTGGTATCTCCTCTCGCATTTTGACAACCCCCTACTAGTGTAAGCAATGACTGTCATCTGTCCACCTTAGTTTTGATATAGAGCCGCCCCAAGACCATAAAGACTAGCATCAGTGTGTAGAATATACGGCAACCTGGGGTTGGCAAAGCCCAGAACTGGGGCAGTTGTTAGCTTTTCAATGAGTTTTAAATGCCTACTCACACTTAGAGGTCCACTTCTCCACAAAGGTCGGTGTTTGAGAAGGGCTTGATTTTGCACTTCCTTTTTGTCGGAATGTAGCCGGCAGTCAGATCATTGAGGGGTTTTGCAATTTTCGAAAAATTCTTGATGAATCTTCTATAATACCCGGTGAACCCGAGAAAGGACTAAAGCTCCTTAATATTGTTTGGCCTGGGCCAAGTTGTGAGTGCTGAGATCTTATCAGGGTCAGTCTCTACTCCATTCTCCAAGACAACATGTCCCAAGTACTTTACTGACTTCCTGAAAAAATTACATTTCTCAGGTGATAATTTGAGACCGAACTCTTTCAGCCGATTCAAGACTCGCATAAGCCTCTCCTCGTGCTGCTCGAGGGTTTCAGAGAACACAATAAGAACGTCAATAGAAACGAGAACTTCCTTTAGGTTTAAGGAGCTCATGCATTTCTCCATGTCCCTTTGGAATGTGCTTGGAGCATTAGTTACCCCTTGCGGCATCCTATTGAATTCCCAAAAGCCCATGGGAGTGACAAAAGCTGTTTTGGGTTTGTCCTCTTCTTCCATTTCTACCTGATAAAAGCCTGATTTCAAATCCATTACAGAGAACCACTTAGATCCTGTCAAGGTTGCAAAAGTTTCCTCAATATTTGGCAAACCGTATGCATCTTTGATGGTCTGTGAATTCAATTTTCGGTAATGAACGCATAATCGAATTTGGCCACTTTTCTTTTTCACTATTACAACCAGTGATGCAAATGGACTTTCAGACTCCCTTATGATGTTTGCGTCACACAGCTCTTTCAAATTGAGACGGACTGCTTTGTAATCAGATGGGTGGATGGGTCGCACTCTCTTTGCAAAGACTTCAGGAATAGAATTCAACTTTCTCGTAATCCTTTTTTTCCACTCTTCAGAGAGGTGAGTCACTGAAATCAAAAGTAATGGGATGTTCTGAAGACACTGAGAGTGCCTCATGACACCCTGTCGTAATGTTGGCAGATGGAGACTCTCCAACCTCGGTTTGACCTTTGCCCCCATAGAGGTAAGTGGAGAGATGGATAACAGAACTGTAAGGTCCGCCAAGGTGCAGCGCTGGCACTGTAATACTATGTGTGGTTTCATTCTTCAGAAAAACAGGCACCTTAAAGGATGTCTGCTGGGGACTTGACATGATGTAACTGCAAAACGTCAATCCGGTTGGTAAATATGAACGAGAGGGAGGATCGACTGATAAAGGAGCCCCAGGAAAACTATTTACTTTACCTACGTAGCCATGTAATACAGTTTTCTGGCCTGGTGGAATGACTATGGCCTTCTTGTATAGGTGTTTGACTACACCCGCTCTGTCGTTGTCCGCCATTTTGCACTTGTATAGGCTGCGCAGATGCTGGATGAGAACAGCATAAGCACAGTTCTCAAGAACAGGCCCACTGTTACTTCCGTCAAATCCTTCATACAAAATGTCCAGAGCATTAGTGCCAATGAGGACAGAGACTTGAACAGAGGCACTGTGATCGGGAACAATGAGAGCTAACGTGTTGACCGTCTTGGACCTACCTGTGAAATATTTGGGAAATAGCACGTCAACTTAAATGTAGCCTATGTAGGGCACACGCTGGCCTGCTGCTCCCTCTGCTTCGATTAGGTTGTCTAAGGAACAAACTGAATGTGAAGATAAGTGGGTGTCATAAAATGACTTGGAAATTGTGGTCACTTGTGAGCCTGAATCGATGAGGCACTTGTGTTGGATCCCTCCAATAGTGACATCTGCTAATGATCTGCATCCGACTAATCCATTCACAAGTTCATCCCTAGTGGGTGTAAGGGAACAACACTTGGCTTTTCATGTTTTAAATTTACTTTTGGGACTACTGACTCTTCCACTGGCTCCAGGACGTCCCTCTCCCAAGGCCTTGCTCAGTTTAAATGAGAGCCCTGCTTTGCTCTCCACTCGTCTTGCTTTACCTTCAGCTCTTTGTACTTCAGGTCGACTGCGGCTTTGTCCATGGAATTCTCACATGCTTTGGCTATGTGGCCATTGCCCCTACATCTAAAACAAAACCAGGCCTTCGGCTGGGGTCTGGGCACAAGCTGGGGAGTCGCTAGGTGGACTTGTGCCTCAGTTTGAATTTTGGGCGGATCTTGGTCGGACTCAAGAGCTCACATTTCCTCTCTTTTCGAGGCTTCCTGGCATTGAGCTGCATTTGCAGCTCAGCCACTTGTTTCCTCAGATTCTCAGTCTCAGAGATGTATGCTTGTAATACACTGGCATTGTATTCAGAGAGACAGGACATGTTTGCTACAGTCCGAACACTCGTTGAGGACTTAGTCTTAGAGGTCGCCAAATGGCAGCTCAAGTTTGGTAGCTCTCTTTTCTTCCTCTGTCCTTAGCTGCAACAAAAACTCAGCAAAGTCGAGGGGCTCATCAGTTTTCAGCTCTAGCTGGAGGATGAGGTCGTGGTCCCAACAGCCACGCTTGAACTGTTTCATCAAATGACGGTTTATGTCAGACAGCCTTACCCCTCTCCTTTTCACCGCGGTACTCAGCAGTGTTTGCAGCCTTTGCAGATAACTAGAAGCCTTCTCTCCAGAATCTTGATTTGTATTCAGGAATTTGGCAAATATCTCCTCGCCATCTTCTACAAGGCCATAAGCAGACTCCAGCAGCCTCACGTAATCTCTGGGGTGAGCCGAGGAACCTAACTGCCTCACATCAGAAGCCGGGGGAAGCAAACGCTCTAATATTTTTCTTCACTGCACTTCAATAGAAACATGGTCAAGGAACATCAAACTCTACATGAAGCAGCCATATTTCAAAGTCGCTTCACCTGGTGGCTTAGGCACTTTGCCTGAGAAAGAGCGCAACCTCTTGGACTGATTTTGTGAACTGGAAGCATCATTTTTTTATCACGTGATCAACAACAATGCGTCTGGTGGATTCAGCACACCATCATCTAGGTTGTCAGATGAAGTGAGGGCGTCTCTCCCTCTAGGAGTCTTTCTTGATCTACGAATTAGAGGAGTCACGCTATGGTCAAAATCAGTGCGGCTACTGTTGTCTGAGTCACTAGAGTTACTGGGGACTGGGACAGCCTGTGTGAGTGCTTCAATGCTAGACGCCACATTATAGTGGTGTCACTGACATTCTGTATGCCAAAGGGCAACTTGGGCCCGATCAGAGCATTAGCAAGACCTGACTCAAATTCCTCAATGACAAAACATTTACCATCTTTTGTGCTTGGCACCCTCACTATTTTAGCTACTTTGCCATACTTTTCAAGAGTTGCAGTAATATCAACATCTGTATCAGTCTGGGCAATGCCTAGCAGGACAACAGACTGCTCTGCTTTAACACTGTATTTCTGTTCAACATCCATGTTTCACACTGAAATAGGTTTCACTCAGTGTAAACAAATACATAAAGGGAAGTAATAACTCATAAAATGCAAGCTTACCTACTTTGGTCATGCACAAAACACTCCTGGCTGGCTTGCCACAAAATGTAAGACTCTAACTTGGCATAAGAAGGAAGTTACCTCATTAACCTGAATAATGAATGAATGTACCCAAGATCAGAACTAGGTTTGGTTCTAGGAGTGAATTGTCTATGACCACAGCTTGAACAGAAAGAGGGCAGTAATAATGTTTATTAAACACCCCACATGAATTTATGAAACACATAAACAGTATAGAAAAAAAATAAATACTTTCCCCAATAGCCAGTCAATATGAAAAAAGTCAGTCAAGTCAATAACCCAATATCAGTTTCAGTTCAGCTCCTCTGTGCATGTCAAACATTCAAAAAAAGAATATTTGTACGTACTTTGTAATGTTGAAGTTGAAAGTTTGTGTATCACTACCCGGGCAGTGTAAAAATACTGTTGGAGTAGGGCTGGACGATTTTATCGATTCTGCGATATAAATCGTTTTTTTTTTTCCAAAGAAAGTATTGATTTTTTAGCCGCGAGTATCGATACATACGTCCCATTCAAATCCCCCGTGTTGTTTACCCCCGTTCGCGTTGCAGGAAGAGCGATTTGGTCAGCCAGCCGCTA
>JAOYFF010000533.1:0-10056 GCA_025773925.1 Cryptomyrus ogoouensis
CACACTTAGCTGGGGAGGTTTCTGGTCCATGCTGCAGCTGGCCACAGCCCTGCAGGGGGACGTCTGTGAGCAGAAAGAGAGCGTGAACATATTTTGAATGTTCATTTATAAGAATCATGATAGACAATGTATCTATCTTGCAGCTTCAGGCTCAGAGCTCTCAGCTCTGCTTGGAATGATTCATCAAGATGAAGATCCGAAGCCCAAGGAAACTTGTTCTGCCTAATGTGGCGCTGTGAGGCTCTGCAGGATTGGACTTTATCCCTATGATGCAAAGGTTGCCAGTGCAAATCATATCACTATTGGGCCCTTCAGCAAGGCCCCTAATGCCGAAAACAGCTCTAGAGGCGTTTCTTTGATGGCTACCAATAGCATATATGAGAGACAAGATATGTGAAAACTACGGAATTCCATTATACTTGTTCAAATGGCAAATAAAGTCATAATGGCAATTATCATAGCTGGATGGACTTCTGAAGATGCAATCCTGCTAATTGGCATCCCTAAATAACCGCCATTGTTTGATTATGTGTGTGACCTGTGATGTGTGGGACCGCCAAATGCTCTGTGCCCCACGCCGCCTGTGATGTGTGGGACCGCCAAATGCTCTGTGCCCCACGCCGCCTGTGATGTGTGGGACCGGCAAATGCTCTGTGCCCCACGCCGCCTGTGATGTGTGGGACCGCCAAATGCTCTGTGCCCCACGCCGCCTGTGATGTGTGGGACACATTGTATGGAGGAGGACTTGGAACTCACTTCAGTTTTTCATAACATTAATTCACATTTACTTCAGGCTTAAGTTAGAGGCTCTGGTATAATAGAGCCTGTTGTTTGCAGTAATGTGGGTGTTTGATCTCAGCTTTTCAGAATGACACTGAATTATTTGTGAATTGAAAAACACACAAATTTAATTTTGGAAATGACAACAGTCTACGTCTATTCCCCAGACAGCACCATCACTGCCTCCCTTGTGAGATTTGTCCCAGTGTAATCAGGTTCACCAGTGTACATGTGTCTCCGGCTGTCTTCTCTGGAGCCACCACTAAGTTACACTGCTTCAATTTTGGTGTGATTTGCCTCAAAAATGATGAAAAACTGAAGTGAGTTCCAAGTCCACCTCCATACAATGTGTCTGCCAAGTTTGATGGAAAAAGATCCATCAAATACATTCTGACTTTTCACACTAACAGGATACGAGTCCGCACACCTGACCTATCCCAAATCCTTATGTATTCCCATTCAGGGAATCCAACAATAACAAATCCAAAGTAACAAGGGAAGCTTTAATCAAACGTTCCAACTGACTGTCAATGAAGCTGCTCAAGAGGGAAGGATCTAAATCCTGAATCTTTCAGGCTGCAGATGATCGTGTCGAGGAATCTTGTGATCATACAACGTTTGGCTGTGGGCGCGGTGAGTGCATGCATATATCCTCAGAGAACAACTTCTCCCAACCATCCAAGAATAGTTTGGTGACGAACAACACCTTTTCCAGCATGATGAAACACCGTGCCATAAGGCAAAAGTGATAACTAAGTGGCTCGAGAACAAAACATTGACATTTTGGGTCCATGGCCAGAAAACTCTCCAGACCTCAATCCCATTGAGAACTTGTGGTCAGTCCTGAAAAGGCAGGTGGACAAACAAAAACCCACAAATTCTGACAAACTCCAAGCATTGATTATGCAAGAATGAGCTGCCATCAGTCAAGAATTTGCCCCAGAAGTTGATTGACAGCATGCCAGGGCGAATTGCAGAGGTCTCAAAAAAGAAGGGCTAACAGTGCAAATAATGAATGAACTTAATGTAATTGTCAATAAAAGCCTTTGACACTTATGAAATGCTTGTAATTATACTTCGGTATACCACAGAAATATCTGACAAAAAGATATACAAACACTGAACCAGCAAACTTTGTGAAAACCAATCATTCTCAAAACTTTTGGCCACGACTGAAAAGGAGGACAACGCCATGTCGAGACGTATTCAGCACCGATTCTCCGTATCCCGAACGGATCACTGACGCTAAATTATTTACTTCTCTCTCGATTGTCTTTCGGCTGTTAGACGCAAGAATCAATAAACCTACCACAGCCCACCCCAAAAAATTTAACTGGACGCTGATGGTCATACCAATTTAAATCTTATGCAGGTGCCGCCGCGGCGCTATTAAGGGGTTTTCAAACCGATTGGTTTTGCGCTGCGCACCGCTTTGGCGCATTGTCGCGCGACCAATACAAACAAGGCACCGAAATTGTCACAGAAATCGAAATGGAAGAGAATTCTTATACTGGTGTCTGAGTACCAGGAGCTGAATGACACAAGCTTACCATCTTTAGCATACGAAATATACATGGTCGTGACTGACCGCGAAATGACAGGAGAAGGTTCTGAACCACGCCTGCTTTTGGCGTTGGACCCCTCCTTCGGTCTTAAAGCCCCTCGTGCGCAGTGATACTGAAATATTGATTCTTTCAATCTGAATGTTTAACTTTGAGAATCGATTCTATCGTTAAAATATCGATTTGTTAACTGGTAATTTAAACATTGATATTGGCTATTATAACAACAGGACATGAAATCCTACCAGGTGGGGCTGCGCATAACGGGGAAGAAAGGATGGAAGGAAGGGGGACTTTCAGTGGCCCGGCGGCACCCCCTCTCCTGTCCTCCCCCGCTCGGCAAATTTCAGTCCATTTAATACACCAGTACAACGAGACTTAGACTTAGGGAGTTAGTAACTCCCGAGACGGTTCAAACAAAGGACTAAAACGGAATATGTAAACACAAATAACCAATAATTATGTGCAAAATTACAAATGTGATAAATAACACGTAGTGGTATGGCGGGGGGAATATGTTTATAAAGCTTTTATTCACCCCCGCAGATTTAATCCGACCAATATACAATTTTGGCTTAGAACCCCGAAAAGGTTTTTTCTGGCACCGAATATCGGCACACCAACCTTGGTATTATTTGGTATCGCCCATCCATAATACTCACTCTACAGCTCTTATTCCTCCCTATTCCTCCGCTGCCAAGCAGAAATAAACGCCTAGACGTAGCGACCATAACGACGTATTACGTGATACGTTAAACGTCGTGCTGTCCGTTTGCTGTCGCTGTGCTTGGCCACGCCCAATTTATACTGAATATAATTTTTCTGCCGGACCTGACGTTGGATTTCGCGTCTCAGAAACTCGTTGTTTTAATATATCATATCAAATATTAGTGAAAATCAACCGCAACCGAATAATTGCATATATTTCAATTCCTATTTACCTTGCGCCCATCTATGGGAATTTTAGTAATAGCATACATTTATTTAAATTGGTCAATGAATTTAAACCTTAAAAATCTCTGTGCAAATAACTGAGCCAGATGATATAATGAACAAAAGCTTGAAAGTTGTTGAAAGTATATATGCAACAATTAGGCCTATATGTTGTTAAAACACCAAACATATAAACAAACGTGAAGTTAATAACCCATCGTTTCAGATTCATTCGCATAACAAATACACGTTCTCCTTCAGTTGAAAGAGCCTAAATAGCCCACATTGTGTGATTATGTGTGTGACCTGTGACGGACTGGCACCCTGCCTAGGATCGGCTCCAGCGCCCCTACACCTGCGTCCCTGAGCAGGATAAGCGGCAGGAAGAGGAACGGAATGCTAAATGAATACCATGGCTGGCCAATAGAGGGCGTCCGTGAAGCAACATTAATTAATATTTACTAAGTTTCAGGCTCTGGTATAATGAAGCCTGTCATTTACAGTAAGGTGGGTGTTTGATCTAAGTGTTTTGGAATGACACTGAATTATTCGTGAGATGGAAAAATAACACAAATTACATTTGCCACATTAGAAGAGGATGAAAAGTAAAAGAAAACTGAATAACATGAACGTATTCGGAAATAAACCACCTTACATCACCATCCATGAAGTGTAAGGGTAGGGCTTCCACTAACGACTATTTTTATATGGATTAATCTATCGACCATTTTACCGATTGGTCGATTCATCTAAACGATTAATTTTCTTCCAGAAAGTCAAACAGACCGTTTAAGTTTAACAACAAACTGTATGTTATTGTAGACCTTTCGGCACTACACGGACATTATTTTCGCTCACAGTTCAGTAAAAAATTAGAAGTATGCGTTAAATTATTAATGATATGCGTATTGTGACACCCAAAAGGTAGTTATTTGTATAAATTTGGCGTATCCTTATGCTTATTAAAGTCGGTTAGCGGAGTATGCCACATAAGATTGTTTTGGTAAATCATGGAAGCAGTACGCACTGAGGTCAAGAAAAGGACAGCTCAGCCACCATAATATCTTTTTAAAAATGATACATTGTGTATAAACAAGGAAAAAAGATGTTTGTGGTGAGTCCGACACGTTTTTTTTTTTTTTTTTGTAAATATAGTTTTCATTTTGGCTTCAGTTCACGAATTAGTATCCGTTTCGTTTCAGTTTAGGATAATAACACTGGTCCCAACAAGTCCAATGCGAACACACACCGGCACCGTCAATCCACATAGAATAAGCCCAGATTTTAGCCTTTTCAAACACTTATTCGATGATTCTAAGGTAGCAGGCAGACAACTTTGTCTTTAATAATGAGTGAATTTATTAAAATGCTTCCGAATTGATGGTAATTTAATACACACGAAAAGACAACGCTTACGGTGGTTTTGCTTATTCTGGCGGTCCAGACTAGTGCCTGTGTTTTCTGTTCACGCCCTCGTGCATAGCACTAGTGCCCCTGTAGTATGCCGTCTAACTTTGCAGTGTAGAACCACCTTCTTGTTTTGTGATCATTTTAACTACTCCCACAATTACAGTGATATTAAAAGAAAACAGTTATTATAATAAATTGAAGCGTTTTAGAAATCAAAATGACATACAGTAAAACCTTGGATTGCGAACATAATTCGTTCCGGAAACGTGCTCGTAATCCAAAGCATTGGCATAGCAAAGCGAATTTTCCCATTAGAAATAATGGAAACTCAGATGATTCGTTCCACAACCCAAAATATTCATATGAAAATGATTAATAGAAAATATAGAGTAAAAATACATGAAAACAAATTAACCTGCACTTTACGAAAGGTATCGTAGATGGTGTGAGGGAGGATGGATGGATGGATGGATAGATAGATAGATAGATAGATAGATAGATAGATAGATAGATACTTTCTTTATCTCCAAGGGGGAAATTCGGATATCCAGTAGCTCCTTGAAAGATAATAATAATAAAAAATAAGTACATACTAATAAAGATTAGTACAGTTATAATAGATGAATGACAGAGGGTGGAATGGGAGGATGAGGTCAGAGAGCACTATTAAAAAGTCTAATTGCAGTGGGGACAAAGGACCTCCTAAACCACTCAGTTCTGCAGCGCAGTGAGAGAAGCCGTCTACCACTGCTGCTTCTCTGCCCAACCATGAGGCTGTGGTGAGGGTGTTGAGTGTTGTCCATTATAGATTTTAATCTGTTCAATGTGGCCCTTTCTACCACT
Organism: Cryptomyrus ogoouensis; assembly: GCA_025773925.1. NCBI lineage: Eukaryota > Metazoa > Chordata > Actinopteri > Osteoglossiformes > Mormyridae > Cryptomyrus > Cryptomyrus ogoouensis. Next base: position 5,529 of record JAOYFF010000533.1, read on the forward strand.
ATTCTAAGTGAGTCCAGCCTCTTGCCCAGCACTGAGCCGGCTTTGTTCACCAGCTTGTCCAGCCTCTTGGTGTTTTTATCTGTCAGCCTGCACCCCCAACATATATCAGCATAAAAAAGGACACTGGCTACCACTGAATGATAAAACATGTGCAACATGTCATCACACACGTCAAAGGACCTCAGCTTCCGCAGAAAGAAGAGGCCCCTTCTTATAAAGAGAATCTGTGTTTAGGGACCATTCCAGTTTATCATCCAAAATGACCCCAATATATTTGCAGGAGGTCACCTCCTCGATGTCCTGCCCCTATATGGAAACTGGCAGATGAGGTGGCCTAGAACTTTTAAAATCCACCACCATCTCCTTGGTTTTGGTGGTGTTAAGCTGGAGGCAGCTCCTACTGCACCAGTTCCTGAAAGCCTCCACGAGGTCCCTGTATTCCTGCTCCTATCCACTTTCGATACATGCCGCAATAGCTGTATCATCAGAGTATTTCTACATGTGGCATGATTTTGTGCTGTATCTAAAGTAAGAGGAGAAGAGGAGGGTTAATTTGTAGGACGACTTTCACTATAACTAACGGAATCACTGCTATCTGTTTGTTCACTGGAATCTTTTTCTTTTTGTGCGACTTTAACAAGGAATCTATCCAATGACAGCCGCTTTTGCCTCCTTTTCGATTTTGTGGAAATGTGGACATTGCATTGTCATTAAACAGATTCATCGCTCGCACTGCTGCGCCATTATTCGGGTGGTGCTTTTCTACTAAATTTTGACTATATGCGTGAGGGACGCCAATGGAGACCGAACATGGGAGAGGCCAACTGAGACTAAGCATGGGAGACGATCACCCACAATCCCGCAGCGAGAGAGAGAAGAATCATCGGCTCAGTTCACGTGAGAATCATGTGACACTCAGCAGACAAAGCGTATATGTAATACTTGTATTGCAAGACCTCGCTCGTTTATCAAGTTAAAATTTATGAAAATATTTTGCTCGTCTTGCAAAACACTTGCAAACCAAGTTACTCGCATTCCGAGGTTTGACTGTAATGGTAATTTTATTAAAATAATTTAAAAAACAGTGCATGGATGAGTGACTGGTGTGTGAGTGTGCCCTGCAATGGGTTGATGCTTATCCTGGGTTGTTCCTCCGCCTTGCTCCCATAGCCTCCACCTTGATTAGGGTGAGCGGTTTCAGAAGATGGATGGATGGGTAATAAAACAAAAACAATGTGTCAATTTGAAATATAAATGATGCTTTTTCAGTCTCAACATCATCGACTACGTCAACTAATGGTGGCAGCCCTAGTGAGGAGTAAAACATGAAACAGTGTAGCCAGTGTTCAATAAAGCTAAAGGACGCCAGCTGGAATAAAATGTAATTATGGTGCGCTTCATGTAGATGGGAAGGGAAAAGTCAACAATGTTGCAGCATGAAACAGCAGATATTTTACAGACTCCCAAACGTTTTCATAAGAGTGCACGTATGTCTATTCAAAGTAATATTCCATAATCTTTAGAATCAAATATTTGGAACAAATTGAACTGCTTGCAAAAGTGTACAATTTATTATATACATTCATTCGGCCATGCATAACTATATTCCATATTCATATATTCATTCATATATTAATAATTTAGGGGGCGCTACTGGGTGGGAAGTTGATGACCTTTTTGTAATCACCTTTCCCATTACCGTCCCTACAAAGTAATGGCATCGCTTTTCTTTGGATTGTCTGTGAGAACTCAATTAAACTGAAGCTTAACTAAAATTGGAAACAAACTGTGCATGAGAACATGAAATGGTAAACTACACCAGCCTATACTAGGATAAGAAGAATAGGGACAGGTTGCCTTTAAAAGCCAAAAGCAAAGATCTGTGTGGTACCCATCCAGTAAAATACGACAAGAGGATCAGTCTGTGATGGACCTGAGCACCTGAGTGTGATTCCCACCCAGGGATCAGGTGTTCCTGCTGGACTGTAGGGGGGGCAGTAGTTAAGGCCGACATGATTATTATTATTATTATTATTAATGATATCACCCCGGGCTTTACCATCGCTGCCCAGTTTGACCAATAATAAACATGACTACTCCCTACCAGTTCCCATTCAGATACGCCTGCAGGTCTCTGAGCATAACCCATCCAGCCTGCAAACCCCCCCGATTCAGGGAGGGGCTTCCAGCAGCCTGGACCAGCCTCTGCTACAGCAGCATTTCATCATGTGCCAGCATTAGGGTTGTCTCATCAGTTCTGATTATTAACCAAATGTGTTCTATGCACCCTGAGCAGTGGCAGTGCATCTCTTAAGTCGATATACTTATGAACGTTTAAGGTTTCCCACTTCACTGAACTGCTTCCTACATATAAAGCAAACATACAGTTTTTTATTCATGCGAGTCTATCATTGTTGTCACAAGTTTCCAATCACAATAAAAGTTTTATTCATACTGGGAGCATTAGTAAGGCATCATTCCTGTGTGAGTCTGTCTGACTTTGTCTCCAACAAAAACACCGGCTGCATCATTCCCCAATGTGAGCTTGTTGGTGTGTCTTAAGATCTCTTAATTGAATAAAAGTCTTTGCACAATGAGAACAGTGATAAGGCCTTTCTCCTGTGTGAGTTCGCTGGTGTGCCCTTAGGCTGCTTGACTGGCTGAAGCTCTTCCCACACTGGGAGCACTGATAGGGCCTCTCCCCTGTGTGAGTCATCTGATGTTTCTTTAGGTATCCTAAATGACTGAAGCTCTTCCCACACTCTGAACATTGGTAGGGCCTCTCCCCTGTGTGAATCCACTCGTGCTTCTTTAGGTCTCCTGCATGAATGAAGGTTTTCCCACACTGGGAGCACTGGTAGGGCCTCTCCCCTGTGTGAATCCGCTGGTGCTTCTGTAGGCCTCCTGCATGAATGAAGCTTTTCCCACACTGGGAGCACAGGAAGGGCCTCTCTCCTGTGTGAGTCCGCTTGTGGATCTCTAGGGATGATGATTGTTTGAAGCTCTTCTTACAGTGGGCACACTGGTAGGGCCTCTCCCCTGTATGAATCCGCTCGTGGGACTTTAGGGATGATAATTGCTTGAAGCTCTTCTTACAGTGGGGACACTGGTAGGGCCTCTCCCCTGTGTGAACCCGCTGGTGGTTCTTTAGGGTTCCTAATGTATTAAAGCTCTTCTCACACTGGGAGCACTGGTAGGGCCTCTCTCCTGTGTGAATGCGTTGGTGTGTCTTTAGGGTTTCTGATCTACGGAAGGTCTTCCCACAATGGGAGCAGCAGTGAACTTTCGGTGTCATACTGTGGTGAAACTTCTGACGGTGGGATTTCTTGAGGTGTCTGTGGACATAAGTCTGTGACGTATATGGCAGTGTCACGATGTGACGGTATGGCTCTGATGTGTAGGATGGCAGACAGTAAAAAAAGGGGAACTTCTTCATTCCCCTCTCTGGCACAAGAGCTTGGACTGAATAATGAGGCACAGAGAAGAGCAAATATAAGCTTGGAAATGGATAATGGGAACAGAAGTGATGAATTCAGGAGAAATAATGTCCACTGCAGTAGAGTCTATAGCAGGGGTCACCAACATGACAGGACGCCCCCAAGGACCACGAGTCGCCCGCGGAAATTAAAAATAGCACAACTCACCAGTGAGCAGCATCTAAAATTTAATTTTATCCTGTTGTTATTCTTCTTTAATCACATTTGGATTTATATGGATTTGAAAATTACAATATCTAAAAAAAAAAAGCATTTAAAACATGTTTATCATACATGAAGTTTAGGTAACTTTAGGAGGGCGTTTCAAACTGGTAGCCCTTCGTATGGCTCAGTACCCGTGAAGTAGCTCTCAGTTTCAAAAAGGCTGGTGACCCCTGGTCTATAGGCTAATTTATACTTCACTTTTCTGCGTGCACTTTCAGTCGTGCACAGGGTGAGGTGATGTAAATTTCATCATCAGGAGTTTGCGCTGGATGGCTACCGAAGATGCCTGCGCAGGGGCAGAAATCATGTGCGTCTGCGCACATTGACTGCGCATTTGCAAGGACACTGACTAGGTGTTTGCTGTAGGTGAGCAACAGTGACTTTCATAGAGCAGTGGTCAACCAAAAAATTGTGGAAGAATAGTCGCAGGACTTGTGGAGATGACCACATATCTAGTTTTTAATGTCCACATCATATGTACTGTTCAGGCGTTATACTGCAGTATAAGGTATTTTCAAAACGAACACCATTCCTGCATTTTGAAATCTTGGCAATAAAATTCACCGGGGGGGGGGGGGGGGGTCATGGTTAATTCTGTCATTGAAATTTGGGTTTTGAAAATGTTGCTGTATCCATGTTACTTCAGTTCCACCCAAGCTCAGACTAATGCTACGTTCACACTGTGAGCAGCGAGAGCATCAAAGTGACCAGAATTCATTCATTCTCTATGGGAGGGAGCGTCGGGAACGGCGCGATCTGGGCGGCGGGAGCGTCAGACAGAAGTTGAATCCCAGTCAACTTTATGGTAATGAGCTGTGACGCGGTTG
>JAOYFF010000534.1:0-10033 GCA_025773925.1 Cryptomyrus ogoouensis
TCATGTCGATACTGCACCCTTGCATTCCTACCCACTGTGGCCAGGGAAGTACTTTACTTGAGGTAGACAATAAATTGTTATATATAAAAATATAATATACATGGTACCAGGCAAAAGTTTGGACACCCATACCCATAGAAAGGTTTATTTATACTATTTTCTGCATTTTACAATAATTGTAAAGACATCAAAACAGCTCTGTGGGTTGTGACTCAGAAGGTTGCTGGTTCAAATCCCTGGATCAGCAAAGTCACCATTGGGCCCTTGAGCAAGGCCCTTAACCACAATTGCTCCAGGGACTGGCTGACCCTACTGTCTCCTCAGTTTCCTGGTGTCCTTGGATGCTTTTCCAGCTGTCCTAGAGGAGATTCTACATATGCTGAGCACTCATTGGCCGCTTTTCCATCACGCTCTGGTCAAATTCCTCCAAAACCATCTCTGCTTGTTTAGGTCAGGTGACCAGGTCATGCCATGCGACACTATCACCCTTCTTTGTAGGAAGCTTGGCGTGTCCAAACTTTGGACTGGTACTGTACATGCATTATGGAACACTACAATTAACCACAGGCTACATGGTTTTTAATAACAAAATGCAGTAAGGTATTTATAAGGCTCTATGATCTTTTATGTAAAATTGGTTTGATTGTGAGCAGTTATGATGATGGAGTATCATGACACCTTTTGACTGTCAATAGAAGATGCTGTAATGCTTTATGAATTTTTAGTACTTTTTATGCATTATAGATGCCTTATAATGCATTACTAATGTGTCTATAATGCATTATAGAGGGGAGCTTCATAGAAACTGTTACCAGTGGTTATTGTGTATATTTATGGTTTTCTGTTTATAGAATAACCCTATAATTTCTTGTATGGAGCAGAGCAACATGAAAACTAAATGAAAAAGAAATGGGTATTATTTAATTCATATAAGCATGTGGCCTGTGACATTTGTTCGCTATAAGTACAAAGGCAAGGCGAGCCAAGTTTATTTATATAGCACATTTCAGAAGCAAGGCAATTCAGCTGCTTTACGAAGGCATACATTTAAACAAAAGACGTTAAAATCACATTTAAAACACAAAGAATTCAAATAAAAAATAATTTAGAATTAAATAACCAAACAAACAAATAAAGAATTTAACTGAAACAGAACCAAGCCTTTTTACTAGTACGCAGAGACACTTTGTCATGCTGGCAGCTTTATATATATATAATTCAGTGATACAAATGAAGAAAGTAACTTACCTGAATAGGAGAATAGACTGGAATGTCACTTGGCTGGTCATTAGAGCACCACAAACTGTGTTCATATAGTCATACAAACAGGTATAAGTAACTTACCTGATAAGGAGAATAGACTGGAATGTCACTTTGTTGGTCATTAGGGCACCACAAATTGTGTTCATATAGTCATACAAACAGGTATAAGTAGCTTACCTGATAAGGAGAATAGACTGGAATGTCACTTGGTTGGTTATTAGAGCACCACAAACTGTGTTCATATAGTCATACAAACAGGTATAAGTAGCTTACCTGATAAGGAGAATAGACTGGAATGTCACTTGGTTGGTCATTAGGGCACCACAAACTGTGTTCATAAAGTCATACAAACAGGTATAAGTAACTTTTTGGGGAACAGAAGAAATTCTGGTTTATTTTTTATTGTGTTACTGTTAATTTACATGTTCTAATGCTAAATGCGACTGCCTAAGACTACTATGTGAATGTGTGGATCACGTTTATATTACATTTTGAGGACCAAATGTCCAAAAAATGTGATGAAAACTTATTTTGACGTTGTAGGGACAATTTTCTTCGGTCATTGCAAGAGGAAACTCAATGTTATAAAAATCTGTGACTGCAATCCAAAAACTAAAAATGGCAAAATTTTAGTGGAAAATGGAATTTTTGAGTGACCAATCACAGCCACACTCGTCGTGTGTGCGTGTGCGAGCACGATGGGCACTGTGACGCTGCAGAAAAGCGTTCTCATGAACTTGATTTATACTGAAAGATGTCAAACGTGGAGGAGTTAATCAGAAGAAGTGAGGGATTACAAAAAAATGTATGATTCACCAAAATAAGACCGTAAAGCACGCAGATGGCCGCTAGTTCCTGGAGTGACGTTGCACACTGTGCCTTCCCACGTTATTCCTCTTTATTATAAAGTTGATTATATTCAATAACATACAGGATTTGGGTGAAGTTTACACAACACAACACTCACCATGATGATTCCCCAATTGCTGCAATTTTCATGACTGTATTAAGGCTATATGTGGTACGAATGAGACTCTCGTCTTGGGCTAATTGTGGACCAAAATAGACAGACTAAACTGAGCTCAGTTTTTAATAACTGTTTCTGGTCCAAATAAAGGCCATAAGGGGCAATTTAGCACATAAAACAACATCCCATGGACGTCTGTTGCTTGGTGGGACAGCAGAAAGATGCTTGAAGTCGTGTGGTTGTATTCCAGTATATCACAGCTGTGATTATCTACAACCGAATCTCAGCTGTGATATATTGGAGTACAAACACACTACTTCTCGTATGTTATTGCATAAATATAAGATGCTGTGACCATCTTTACAGTGCTGAATGCTTATGTCCTCCTCTCAATCAGGCCTATCATCAAACATGCACGTCACAGATTTGCAGAACTCGTAAGAAGATCGTCATGGCATTTTTTTCAAAGAGTAACAGCTATCTGAAGATCATGTCGGTCCAGGGGAAGCTTCCATGTGATCAGGAAGGACTTGTCTGGGCAAAGTACATCATCCAGGGCGCAGCACTGCAGAAGGGCCAGGAGTCACTGTACTTTTACTACTTGGTGAGTCTGTAGACGATGACTGAGAGGCTTTTGGCCAGAGACCCTACATCCACTAACAATTAACAACTACAGGACAGGCTGGGGACAGGACAGGACATCGGGCCTCTATATTTTGGGCATCCTAGGCGGTTGCCTACCTTTCCTAATGGTAAAGTAGGATATACAGCCATGGAAAAAAATTCTCAATTTTTGGGTGTGTGCGTGACGATCTGCCGAGCCAGGACCGGGGAAGCAGGGGCAGGACTCAAGAGATCGGGAAACACAGTGTTTAATTGAGAACGGAGAACAGGCAAAACAACACAATGACGTTAATGATCGGACTGGGGAAACAAACTGAAATGCAGACTAAATACATTGAACTAATGACAGCAACAGGAAACAGCTGGTGAACACAGGGAATCCACACGAGGTAGATGAAGGGGCGTGGCACACGGGAGGATTGGATGAGAGGGGCATGACAGTGCGTATGTGAGTAATACATACATAATGTTTTTTTGAAAACTACAGCCTGGTTCTTCCCTGTTTCTCATTAATGAAGGGTTTCTTCCTTGCTTTATGGGACTTCAGTCCTGCTTTTTGGAGCCTGATATGAACTGTCCTAGCAGTGCACTTTACACCTGCACTTAATGTTTCCCATTCTTTTTGAAGGTCACTTGATGTCATCCTCTGATTTATGAGGCACTGCCAGAAAGGTTGACGGTCATTTTTGGCATTAGAAAGTTGCTTCTGCCCTCTCCCTGGCTGGTTTCTGGTTGTTCCCAGTGTCTCCTGCTTAACCCTATTCTTGTGTACAACCTGCTGCTCAGCGTATCCTTCTGCCAGCAGAACCACGGTTAATTTTTTCCATGGCTGTAAGTTAAGATGTAATGTAATACAATGTAAGACAGAACACAGGCCAAAGACTGGCTCTGTCCGCAGCCTCTCGGAGCAGTCAGTGTCTCCATACCCATCTGGGCTCTTTGTTCCTTCTCTGTCCCTCCCCATGTGATCAGGTATTTTCCAGAGGCCACTTTGAGCAGAATGGACAGCTGGAAATAGCAGTGAAGGAAGCAGAAGGTGATTCATTTAGACCATTAAGTTACTTTTTAATTCCTGTAATGTTTGGAAAAGTAAAGATGTGACTTCCTGTAAATAACATATATATCTCTGTGTTCATCCACATGGGTTCCCATGGCCGTTTATTGTTCTAGTGAACACAGGTGAGGTTACTGTCCCACTGAGGCAGATAAGATCCTGGGCTCCCTATGCCCAGCTGGTGATTTACACGCTGCTGCCCACTCAGGAGATCGTGGCAGACAGCTACAGTGTTCCCATCCAGAAATGCCTGAATAACAAGGTAACCGGAGCAGGACAGATTAACTTCAAACAAGAGGCCTCAGTGAAGACCCTGGTTCCTGTTATCAGCGCTGTTTACCGTTACTGTTCTCCAGGTGTCCCTCAAGTTCCCCTCCCTCCAGGAGCTCCCTGGGGAGGAGATGTCGCTGGAGCTGACGGCTCACCCGGGGTCGCTGTGTTCCTTGAGGGCCATAGACCAGAGCATGCTGCTGATGGCACCAGAGCAGGAGCTGACTGTGGACTGGGTGGGTAATCTATCTGTCATTGACAGACACTCAAGGAATCTGCCTGAAATGAGTGATACCAGCTTGTCCAACATTTCTCTGACTGTGTATTTAATTATACAACTGTGTCAGCAGAGGGTGTGGCTATATTTGACAATTACTCTAATTAACAGGCCACATAGAGTATAAATGGGTCATGCCTACAGAGCTATAATCATGAAGCTATATAATTAGTAATACAAGAGTGTGATGCTTTACATTAACTGCCCCTTCATAATGCATCCATAATGCATTCATAATACATTCATAAGAAGCTTGTTAATATACCTAAACATCCTAACATACCTTAACAGCTTCAATGTACATTAATAACACACATTATACAGTTATACGAGCAGAATGATTGTTATTATCATATAATTTATCATATAATATCTGTTAAGGCCAAAGTGTCATATTACAATATTTTTGGTTTGAATCATGATCCATGATATAGATCGGGATTTGTTTTGTTTGTTTACAAACCAACCAAATTGGAATGTACTGTAGGTAGTAATGTTAAATTAGCCAGCAATTCTGTCCTTACAAGAAACATTGCTTTAGCAGTATAATAATAAAATTTATTATCAAGGTATGTTTTATATGTACGTACTGCACTTATAAAGGAAACTTACTAATTTTAGCAAGAACACTTGCTACTTTTTTAATTCTAAAGCTTCATAAGTTTTGAGTACAAATGGCTGTTTATCACTTTGGTCAATAACTGCATTTTTGAACTGTTTACAACAAATACAGATAAATAGAAATAGATAAATTAGTTGTATTACCATCTGTTGTACAATTGGTATTTTTTAAAAATATGAAAAATGAAATTTTATTCCTAGCCACAGAAGAGATATAAACTTGTAAATTGGAAGCCAAAGGTATCTATTATGTAAAGTTTATTTGTTTGTTTACCGAGTTGGCACGATAGACACTTGCCAGCTAATTCTGTCATTATAATAATAGTGTTAAGTAATGAATTCATATCTGAGCATTCGCTGGGAGCTCAGCTTAGCCGTCCTTATGCATAGTCAGCTCCACGACAGCGTGTATGTACCATTTACCTCACGACAGCGCGTACGTACCATTTACCTCACGACAGCGCGTACGTACCATTTACCTCACGACAGCGCGTACGTACCATTTACCTCACGACAGCGCGTATGTACCATTTACCTCACGACAGCGCATATGTGCCGCCCTATGCGTGCCGGCTGCGTGATCGCGCGCATGCACGTGCATGCGCACTCGGGAAGACTGGATGGGGATGGGTTACTGCTCTATAGGTCCCAGGTCGTAAAAGACTGTCGTACAAGACTTTATTGCACAGTCGGATCTGCGTTTTCTGTTACGGCGAATCACTGCATTCGAAGCCGGCGAGGATGTCCGTGTTTATGCAACCCCCTAAAATTCTCCAAAGTTGGACAAACTCATTAATTAAAAAAAATAATAAAACGAATTCTGAATGTCAGTTGTATATCATATTTAATAAAGATGTCTCTGTATTCAGGAGTTGAATATTTGGTTCAATATTGGGGAGGTGAGGTTACCACCATGGACGTAAATTCTGGGGGGGTGGGGTCTGTATTGGCTGGATTTGATTATTGGGCAGGTGACACCCCCTATACTGTCCATGTCTGCATTCATTAACGTACTTTTCACAAAGTGCTAAAATTAACAGGAAATGCAACTTACATGCTCATTTCTATCTAAACTCTCAATGCTGCATTTTTCCTGTTTCCTCCAAAACCTTCGTATGACTGCTCTGGGCCATTCGGAAATGTGCATGTTTTGTTTATGTTATTCATTTGTAAATCCCAAAATTTTTGCATAAATGAGTGTAGGAATGTTTCCCAGTTATTTTGTTTATAAAAAGCCTTTATAAATGAGCCTCTTGACTCCATGAAGACCCCCGCCCCCTGAAGCATCCGTTCGTCATACCTGTTTTTTATGTGCTGTTCCTTAACTTGGGGTGCCTCACACATAACAGCGTTATTAAGTAGCCTGCATTTGCCGCACCGACAGTATCTCTATTTTCACCTCTTCGCTTGGACATCAACATCAAGACCCACTTATTGTCCATTTGCTCTGACTTTTTGACCTATTGACACTCCCCCAGCATAGATACGCCGTTAAGAGTTTGATTTTTTTTTAACCCTAATTCACCACGTAACAAATGCTGGACTAAATCTTTTCATTTTAAAAACTGACCCACAGAAAAAAACAGCTGAAAGATGTTGCTCCTACTTGTTAAAAAATCATTTCTGCCCAGTTTGTTTAATACCTCTGTAAGCACAGCTGCTTAGTCACCAAAACCTGGTTTCAGATGCATCCCAATCAGCTCATGTCACCCACTCCAGATTCAGGAGACCCACGTCAAACAATTGCTGTTACAGCAGCATATCCGTGCTGGTAAATAAAAATTCTGTATGCCTTGATAAAAACATTAAAAGATCTGTAATCGCCTTCCCTCACCAGATGTACAGTCAGCTGCCGCTGCAGAGGCTTTTGGGATACGACCCGCGCGTGAAGGATGAAGTGAGCAGCTTCCAGGTTTGCCACAATGACATATACAGCGTCTTCAAGGTGAGTCCATCTCGGCTCCTCTGCCAGCCCCATTTGTAGTCAGATGTCCGTCACAGAACCGAGGATATTTAACTCTGTAAGCCTTATTGCTCTTTAAGACATATGTCTCGTGTAACCCTGGTTACTGTGTCCCATTCATTAGTCTAGTTGACTATGGGATATATGTTAAATAAATAATTATACTCATATAGCTCATATGACACAGATAGAACTCTTAATATAACTAAATAGATAAATTCATATTGTTTCTTATGACATGAATAATTTGGATAGGATGAAAATAATAAATAAAGAATAAACACACACAAATATGTATTCACATTCTCATGAAAGGGCTTTTCATTTTATAAAAAAAAGGGGAAAATGACTAATGTGTTTTTCCCGACTGTGATAGAGACGTAGGTGATATGGCGTTTATATGCTCCGTTTTTAAAGAAAATGGAGCATATTACATTTTTAAAGAAAAAAAAGTACTTTTTACTCCTTACAATTTTATTTACATTCAAAAAGTAAATCATTTTAAAATACTCATTTTTGGAGATAACTTCATTCTATTTTCTCTTGCTAACAAACCAATTGAATTGCGCTGAATCCCAGTTTAATTAAAATGTTATTCATTGTGCCAATGAGATTCGTTTTCACATTCTATGAAATTAGTCAGACATGTTCATTGGTCCTTTGGAAGTGACGTCATATCGCATCAATCACCACAATGCACAGCACCTTGACTTGGAAATTAGAGAAATTATAACATTCAATCAGTGGAAGAAAATGGAGGAAGAACATGATTCAGTAGCGAACGCAGTCCAAAATCAGCCACAGGGTCAAGAGCACCCGTGGCCATACCATAGCCAATTCTTTTCTTTTAGCGGTATTAGTAAGGATTCATACAAGCTGAAATGCATCCTTTGAGTAGCATGTTGCATATTTGCATTAGGTGTGCCTTGTCATATAATTAAATGGTTAAATCTAAACCGTTCTAAAGCAGGATAAAACCTTGTATGTGGTTCATTCACTTCCTGTTTTTAGAGATTAAAAACGTAAACAAGAATCTTTAGTTTTCATTCTTGCTTTTACTTTTTTAATACTCAAGTACAATTTTAATGTGGTACTTTTTTACTTTTACTCAAGTGTGATTCTGGCTGAATACTTTTGCTTTTAACTGAGTAAAATTTTCACTCATTACTTGTACTTTCACTTGAGTAACATTTTTGAGTACTTTTTACACCTCTGGTTGGTGAAGGGGAATGTTCATGCTAAGAAGATATGTAGCTTGTTTGTGCTGCACATGGCCCTCACCTCATTTTTTTCCTGGGGGTGTGGCCATAAAGGAAGACATGACACAGTTGATATTTAGGTATTTTATTTTGTGTGATTTTGATAATTCATATGTGTATGTATATGTGTGTGGGTGTGTGTGTATATATATATATATATATATATATATATGTGTGTATGTGTGTATATATATATATATATATTCAGTTGTTAAGAATAGTGTTGTAACCACGTTTTGGCCTATACAGGCCGGGTCTTTTCTTTTGTATGGTTTCCCGTCTTCTGTGAAGCACAAAGTCTGCACATGCACTCTTCCGCTGTGATCACTTCAGTTCTTTAGAGGTGGAGGTAGATCCCAACCTAATTGGCGAGCCAACCTAATTGGAGATAAGAACTGTGATGTTATCAGTTTGGTAGATATATGTATATTTCATGCATTGAAGGACATTTTGTTTATTTCTCTTGTTTGTTTTTTTTTCTGTTAATACAACATATGTAAAATTTACCTGTAGTTGTCTGCGTTCTTGCTCTTCCGCTCAATGCAAATTTTGATGCTCCTTTCTCCAGTGGCGAATCTAAACTTTTGATGTGCTGGTCCAGGAAGTAAACACTTAGTAGTATAGGTACTTGTATGCTCTAGCAATCACTATTAGTAGTGAGAGCTGAGGTGGGCTACACTCGGGTTTACGTAACACTGTGGACGGGATCCTGTTCCACCGTCGGACATGTGGATGCACACTTAATTGGAACAGTGTGTGTTTTTGGGCCAAGGGATAAAGCCGGAGGAGGCACCTGGAGCAACCACCAGGACCCAGAGCAGCTGCTGGGCGCACCCAGGGGTGTGGGCTGCCCTCAACCAAGTCGCCGTGCAGCCAATCCCCATTAACTTCATCTTGGTATTTTTTTTTTTAGGAAATTGGAGTAAAAGTCATAACAAGTTACAGCGTGAGGACTCCTGGGCCGTGCGTATTGTTTCAACCTGGTAATATTTCTAAAGATTTAATAAAATTTTGGGAAAAATGTTTTCCTGTTGTAGTAGTGGTTCATCTCTTCCACAATTTATAAATTGAAAGCTTTTGTATTTTATTACCCCATTACCTCCTGTCAGGCATCCACCATAAAGTGTACCTTGTATCACCAGAACTACGCGGGGAGAAGGGCACGGTCGGCTTGGTTGGCCAACCCGGTCCTCTTGGCTCCCCCGACTCGCTTGCCTGGGGTGAACTGACTGATGACACTGAGAGTTCCGCAGTAGATCCACCGGTGCAGACCGTCCGCACCTACTTCCCAGAGACGTGGATCTGGGACCTGGTGCCAGTTGGGTACGCCCCGCCGGGGATGGGTTGGGAATATCTCATCATTCTACCACCTACCAGGCTGTTTATCTGAAGTGTTTATGCAGCTGTACATTTCACACTATAAGTCAACCTACAATGACATTTGTATTATAAATGTTCAGAAAACAAGCATACGTAAACCCTAATTGATAAAATAACACAAGTGCACCTGCATATAGACAGAACCATAAACAGAGCCTTTCAATTTATTGACTACTAACCACGGGATTCAAACTGGCAACCTTCCGCTCAGCACTCAGCCCTAACCAGATTAGTACATACAGCCCCCTTGTGTGAACTCCAGAGAAGGAGGATGGGTTACAAGAACATTTCTGCAGCAGGGCCTTGCTTGGAATTTACATTTGGGTCCAGTTTGTTTGGCTGGATCCTCCATGTC
>JAOYFF010000535.1:0-10031 GCA_025773925.1 Cryptomyrus ogoouensis
TCACCTTGTGAACACATATGAGATCTCTTCCCAGTAAAATAAGGATTTGTGCTTCAGGATCAAGTTTTGGGATGTACAGTGCTATAGGTCTCAAGTGAGCGTGGGAAAGAGCCACCTCTGGTGAGGGAATTTCTGATCTATTGCTCAAGATCTTATTACATTCAATAAGTGGAGGTAAGTCCAAACACACTTCGCCATTCATCGCTTCGATCTGGAAACTGACTGCCTTCCTTCCAACCATTTCTGTGGTCCCAGGACAGGTCTTCATCAAATAAGGGGAAAGGTTACCATGGATGTTGAAGAGCTGGAAAAACTCGGATCTTGCCAGCGAGCGATTGCTCTGGTCATCAAGAATAGCATATACTGTGCGTTCTCTTTGTCCGTGTGGGAAAACACACACCAGGCATATTTTTGCACAACATCGCGTTGGGGAAGCTATTCCACAAACTTCAGTGCACCGTGAAGTTACCTCGGGAGGGCAGTTGTTTTGCTGCTCTGTGTTTGGCTCCGTCATAGCAGACACCACTGATGAGAGGACAATGTCGGGATGCATGGCTGTACAGTGTCGGCCACTCCCACACTTATTGCATTTCATCTCCAACCGACATTCCCTGGCCACATGATTGGCAGAGCAGCACCTGAAACATCGTCTGTGTTCCTTCAGTAACTTCTTGCGTTCTGTCAGTGGCTTCATTTTAAAGGCTCTGCATTTTTCCAGAGGATGAGATTTGTTATGAAGCGGGCAGTACTTAGTCAGATCACTACTACCCTTCTTGTACATCTCTATTCGATGTGACAAGCTTGAATCTGTTGTACCGAGCACATCTGTCTTATGGACAGACATAGCGGTCTTCACACTGTCATGCTTCGCTGTAAGCCTTTCATTGTGGTAAAGAGTGTGGCTGCTGTTTGTCAAGACAAAGCTGGGATCGTTTCTAGCCTTTGCCTGACTGTAGACAAAGTCAGCAAAATAAAAGAATGGGGGAAAGCAAACCCTGTGATGCTCTTTATATTTCGAGCCAGCACAAAGCCATTTCCCTTGTAAATTTGGTGGCAACTTTTCAATGATGGGGTTAATGCCCCGAGGTGTGTCAAGGTACCTAAGACTGGGTAAGTACCCATCCTCTTTAGCTGAAAGCAGCTCCATGAGCAAGTCACTAAGTTCTCTTAGTTTAATGTTTTCTTTTGAAGTGAGACGAGGAAAGCTATCCAGCCGCTTAAACAGAGAACTCTCTATCACTTCAGGGGTGGCATAGCATTCTTGGAGCCTTGTCCAAGACAACTGAAGCTCTCAGGCTGACCATTGAATTTAGTAAGCCCTGTGGTAACCAATTCCCTGCGAGCCAGATACTTAGCAAAGTCTACCATATTAGCTGCTGGAGCGATAAGAGAGTCCTCTGTGTTGTTCCTACGAAAACGGTCTGAACAGCTCACATGTCTGGATGGAGGGGACCCCTGCTCCCAGTAAGCTTTATAGGAGTGAGGGTATGAACTGGGGTGCTCTGGTGCTGGTAAGTACTCACTGCGCTGAGCGTGCCTTGACATTGTGGACAAGATTACATGTTGGTGTTCAGGGCTTAACTCGAGAGCTACCTGTTTTGTTAATGGGGGTGACTCTCTGAAACGGTGAGGGGTTGGTGTTTCCAGAGGGGGCGTGGCAGGGTTGAAGATGACCTGAGCCTGATATTCCAAGTATGCCTCTGTTCGCTCGCTAATTACCTGGGGTAAGACGCCACTCCTGGCGCTGCGCATATCCTCACATTCTATTCAAGCTGCAGCCTCCAAAACTTCAGCCTCTGCAATGGCAGCAGCAGCTACCTTCTCAAGTTCAAGTGCTTCCAGGTCTGCTTCTATTGTAGCCTTTTCCAAAATTTGGCTCTCTGTTTCTTTAATTCTAACTCCTTTCGTGCAAACGTGACCCGGGTGCGTGCGGCTTCGGCTGCGGCTCTTGCTCTAGCAGCAGCACTGGCTACCGAATGCTTGGAAGACGATGAGCACTTAGAGCTGGATACTGATGACGCCTTTTCATCCTTTACAGCCGACTGGGCCTCCATACTGCAGCAGCCGAATCCTTCTGATGCCTATGGCTTTTCACTGTACTGTTCTCTCTTTGTGTTTTACTTCCGAAGTGTTAACATAGATAAACAGCCAGCACAAACTCCTTTTCAAGAGTCAGGTAAGAGAGCAGGCTTGCTCCTTTAATGACTTCATACACCACAGATAAGTCAAGATGACAACATTGAATTGGAGTGGAACTAAAGAAAAAAAGATACAAAATGACCTTAGGGCCTCCTATATAAGCAACATGTAAATCAGAATGCTTAACATTGTAAACCACTAAGTATATAAAGCATAGTTATGACGATTGACATTAACATAAACATAGTGTACAATGATGATAACTTACGAGCACTACACATTAACCTGTTAAAGTTCACACAAATACCAAAATTGTCCAAAAACTAGTTACTAACAAGTGTCAAACATGTAAAGAATATATAACACTCACAGCCTTTGCTTTCTGAAGGATGCACACCATGGATTGAATTAGATTACACAGCAGAAACTGCCCACATGCAACCGCACCTTTTTTTTACAGTTCTTCCTACTTCCTGTTTCCTGTTTTTCCTCTGCCATCGAAGGCTTCAAAATAAAAGCACCAGTATCATTTTCATGTCTAACATCTCAAACTTTTCAACAGACAATTCAATATCTTTAAAGTATAAAACATATCCAGGGCAGAACAGGCACCCTAAACTCCCAGGATGACTCAGTGTCATGACCTGCTCGTTTGATCCTCGTGTGTGACACACCCACCTCGTTACCTCATGTTAATTCCTGATTGTCATCACCTGTTGCCTATTGTTTTCTGCCTATCCTGTGTATTTAGTCCGCGTCTGAGTCAGTATTCCCCAGTCCGGTCATTGACATTGTGTGCAGTTCTGCTTGTTTTTGTCCTGTCCGCTCGAAATAAACCCCGTTTGCCTGAATCCCCGGCTCGGCTCGCTTGCTTCCCCGCTCGCCCGCAAGCCACTACAACACTCAGTAAAAACCATGTTTCTGCCTGTTCTCAGGACTCTGTGCATGTTTGGTGGGTAAAACATTTCAAACCAACATTTTCACTTTAACTTATTTACTACCCCAGTTAGTCAGCACCAGAAAGGCCTCAGAATTAAGCAGTTAATGCACATATTCTTACAAAATTTCCTTTATTATACAAATATAATGCCTGGTGTCTTACTTAAAAAATAAACACTATCATTTTCTCCTCTGCTGAAACTGTTGTTTCTTTACAGTGATTCTGTCTTTACAGGTGCATAATTGATCTCTATTTTGTCCTGTAGAAAAAAATAACAGGTTTAAGTTCCCAAACAGTTACAAGTACTTCAGTCTATGTAAAACATTCATCAGGGTTTATTTTGCTGTATAAACATGTCTGATTAAGCAGAGACACTTTCCTGCTGTGGTATGAAGGCCACAGACAGCTCTGTCAGTGACAGAACCTGATCGTGTTGGCTGGTCCTGCTTCCCCTCTGCTGTGAGTCAGAGCTCTTCCTCAGCAGCGCTGAAACAGTTAAGAGTGACGTCATTCACAGAGTGCACAAGGTGCTCTACCAGCCCCGCTGATAAGGGCTGCTGCTCTCACACTGTCTCACTGCGCCTTGCATGCAGGTCACGCTTGTGTTGGAAAGAGTCTGGCTGCAGGTTTAAGGTTTCAGAACAGGAAACACAAAACGATGGTCAGATTAAACAAGATTAACACCAAGGCAGCTGATACTGTGCGCAACTTTGGCACTTTCACTGCTCAGCAGTCCTGCAGGTGTGACCCACTGAGCCCCACTGGCCTTTAGCTAAGGAAGAAAGTCAGAGTTACACTGTATCACAGTGTATTAACAGAAGTGTATAGTGTCTGTACCTGACAGACTGCACATCTGCTACAGCCCAGTCTGGGGCTGAATGAGACACAAACAGACAGGAAATGCAAAACACAGTGACATCAAACATGTCTGACCTTTGTTGATAGCGCAGTCCGACGTGAGGCTCGGCTCGTCGCAGATGCACCTCGCTTTTCTTCCCTGTATTTGAACAGGAAAGTGAGGGATGGCACAGTCTGACGTGAGGCTCGGCTCATTGCTGATACACCTCACTTTTCTCCCCTCTATTTGAACAGGAAATGCGCAAATTCAGCAATTTTGACCATAACAATGACCAAAATTATTGGAATCATACAGAAAACGAATGTATAGCACAGACCAGTGGACAAATTTATTTTATGTTATCATTATTCGTTTTTTTTACTTATGAGGCTCTGCCTCTCCTGACCACACGCCCCTGGACTGTACTGCCTCTTTTATACTATACAGGTATGTTTTATTGTTCTTGGGTTTGTAATGTATCTTTGGGGAATTGTTTTGTAGAACCCTGTTAAGTTTGTATTATGTGATTTTTGTTTGTTTCTTTGATGCAGCTAGATTGCTGGCTGCTGTTCTCTCCCTTTTTGTGTATCTGAGTGCTGTGAGAGGGTTTTATACCCTGTGCAGGTGCTGCTCTTAATTATTAGGTGGTTTTTGTTGTTTTGTTTCCCTCTAGCCTAGTGGCGAGAGCTTTTATGTAATGTAGTACTGAAGGAAATGTGAGCCAAAGGATAGAGGAGATTTCTTTCATTTTCCCTTTTTTCCCTCCTGTTTTTACTGGGGGTGGCCTCGGCGGCGGGGGGGCTAGGATAGCTGGGATCCTGACGAGTAGCGGGGTCTTTAAAAGCATGTTCACTGGTATAATATGAGGTTGCTGTGTGGTGTATTTGACCTTTCAGTGTGTAGTGTTCTAAGTGATCCATGCGCGACCTTAGACCTCAGCTACTTGCCATTGCCCAATCTTTGGCAGCTCCAGTAGTCTGTGCTGGTACAGCCTCTAAGACCAAGTCTGCCACAGCTCTGTTGTTAATCTACCTCAGGGGCTTAGTCAGCCCCGCACCCAGGGAAAACATGACTGAGTTCTCATATGTACTCTAAGAATTCCATATTGGCACCAGTGTAATCTTAATATTTGGTATATAAATAATTCTGATGTAATAAAGTCACAGAACCCAGAGTCACCTTAATCTGAATCACACATCGTTAAATTACCTTTGAATCCCTGCTTTGTACAGTTTCCAAACGTCAGGTCTTTCTTCTAGATGCAGCAGTACATCAGCAGATCTGCCTCAGTGATGCTCTTCAGCTGCAGACTGTGTTTGTTAGAAACAGAAACAGAAACAGGAAACAGCTTCCTGCTATATTCATCTCTGGTGTAAACAGGAGCAAGATTTTTTAAATTATTCTGTCTGTATTCCAGGTCCATGACTTTGGCTGGTATGTGGCCTGACTGCAGGAGAACCAGGAAATCTCTGTCTTTACAGGGATCCCACAAGGCAGAATGGCTTCTCCTCCAAGCTGGACCACCTCCTCAGCCTGGGTCACCAGAGCAGCACTGCAGCCTGGAGACAGAGAAAACAGAGTAAATACCATATTAATTAAGGCTGAATTAAGCTATAAAGTGTTGTGGTGATGATTCTGCATTAAGATACTGTGGTGTATCAGACACCATGTTGTACAGGTTACCTTCTGTACTGAACTCATGCTGTCTGAGGAAACACATCCATGCATCCTTTTGTCTGCAGCCTGAGAACCACGGTTCACACAACCAAGGTTCCCAAAAGCAAAACTCACTCTATAATATGTCACATCGTCCCTCTTTTTAATTTGATGGTGCAGGATCCAGTTACTTCAAACCACAATATGCCAGAGTCAAATTAAGGTATAACAAATAACTCCAAAGTGACAATTAATAAAAAATTTCCCCCATCATTTTTCTCAACCTTTACAACTTTAAGGCCCACCTATTTATCACTGCATGTTATCAAGGCCCCGGTGACCCGCGTCCGGGCAAGGGAAAACGTGAATCTATGTTTGTATTCACCATAAGGGGTCTTGTGAGCCGCACTTCGTCTGGGTTCCTCACCCAGGACCTGTTTGCCTTGGGTGACCCTACCAGGGGCTTAAAGCCCCAGGCAACTTAGCTCCTGGGATCATTGGAACACGCAAACCTCTCCACCATGATAAGGTGTCGGCTCCAGGAGAGGTATTTAGTAACCAAGTACCAATATTCATGTTTCAAAAAAATGTCATTTCTTTTGCAGACAAACAAAATTCAGAGACACAGAAACTATCATATAGGGTACTGTTCAGATAATTCATATGGAAAAATAAAAGATTTGATTTATCTATAGCTCAAGATCTTTAAGAACAGTCCCATAAATGCTGAGTCAGCCTCCAGCAGCCATCAGTGTGCATCTCCTTTTCTGTGTTGGGAACAACCCGGAAAATGCATATTCAAAAATCAGACCACTGGGTGACTGTTACCTCATACCTGAACACTAAGAGCAGTTCCTAATCAAACTGAACTTTTTACATTGTCATATGATGAAGTGTGGACACTGTTTCCAGATCATGCCATGTATTCGTCCATCCATCCCTTACTGTACCTGCTTAAGCCCAGCTGGGGTTGAGGGGGGACTGGAGCCCATCCTGGGCAGCACATACACACAGGGCTAACTTAGATTCACCAATTAATTTATCGTGCAAACTTTTAGACTGTGGGAAGAAGCCTGAGCCGCTGGCAGAATCCTACACAAACACAGGGACAGTATGCAAACTTCCATAGGAAGGTCTTATGCCTGACCCAGGGATCGAACACATGAGCTTTTTTCTGTAAGACAGCAGCACTAACCACTGTGCCACTATGCCACCCCCACATGCTCTTCATCTGCAACTATTTACTATAAATTTAAGGCAGAATAACTAAAACATTGTTTTATGGTTATTTATTTTCCAAAAAAGTGCCGGGTCACTAGCAGCCCATGATCGCAAGTGATCGTATTCACGTGCAGTTTTTTAAACCTTAGTAAAATGAATGGATGGTCCCCAGGGCAAAGTATTGGGTTTTGCGCCACTCATATAACACCAACAACGCAGTCATTGTTGCTGGGAAATGCCAAGAATTGGGCATATACCCCCCCCCCCCCCCTTGACCTTCGAGGACCATTATGTCTCCAATTGCTGAGCCTTTGGCTATCCTACAGAGGGGGTTGTCGGTCTATCAAACTAGCCCCTACACTCCTACTTACCTGTTAATCAGCGGTAGAATCCTGCAGAGTCTGGTGACCTAGAACCCGAATAAAATAACCGCTACAGTTACCTGCACCCGCCACCGACCCTGAAATATTGGGAGGGGCACCACAGGCCCAGACTGATTCCCAATCCCGCTCCTCCCCCATTGTGAGCAGGCTGATGCGCGTGATTGAGGTCCAGGCTGTGGTGCACATGGGGGCAGAAGTGCAGCCCCAGCCCACAGCAACCAGTCCTGGGAATGTTAGAATGACCAGAACGACCTCCACCATGACGGAGCCTGTGTCTGATTGGTCTACCATGACGGAGCCTGTGTCTGATTGGTCCCCCATGAGGGAGGTTGAGGCAGATGACCCCTTGGATATTTTTCAGGACCCCCTCACCTTCTCCTCACCTAGCAAGCAAATTCAAATTGACCCACCTCAGGTACAACGGACCCCACGACACTTACCGCATAGTGAACGGGCCAACCACTGTGTGGTCTCAGAACGTGACCTCACCCTGGATGAGGAGCAGGTGAGCAATGACCAGTCCGCCCCTGCTAACACACAGAGAGGGACCTTGATGCCTGAAAAGATCACAAGCCTCAGGTTAGCCACACAGTCCCGCTTGAGTGCTGGGTTGGTTACTGACACGTCTCCCGGTGTCCAACCCACTATCCAGATGGGTAGGCCAACCAAACACATAGCCACATGGCTACTGGGTGTCCACAAAAAGTGTTTGATCCTCGGGGACTCCAACTTGGCCAAAATACACCCCTTTATCAACATGGATCTCCAAATCGAGAGCTATCGTTCAGACACATGGAGGCTATCATTAGTAAAACCATTGCCTCCACAGAGGTTAAACACGCAGTATTGTCCCTGGGCATTAACGGCCGGGCACAGAACGCCAAGGAGACTATGCTATTAAACAATTACAGGCTGCCTTGAGAGCAGCCAAACAAACGTTTCCCTTGGCACAAATATGGGTCCCAGAAGTCAACTATTCGGCATAGATGGCCAGTGCTCATAGGCCGACAGGGGTGTACCCCTACCCCAATCCACACTCCACCCCCAAAACCCAAACCCTAAGGCAAGTCTTTGCCTAGGGCCCTAAACTTAAGTACACCCCTGACTTTAACCCTAAGGCTAATCTAGCCTAGGGCCCTAAAATTAACTTTTGAACCCTAAGACCTGCTCAGGCCTAGGGCCTAACCCTAAGGGTTATTTAACCCTAGGGATTATAAAAATTATTATTAAAATTAAGATCTTTGGTGGAGGGTTAAATAACCCCTGAAATATAATGGAATTCTCCACTGTGCTACCCTCATTTCCCTTAAGCCTCCATAGAGGAAGGACGTGGGACACAGTGCTGGAGAAATTGGCTTTATTAGGAATGTGTTTGGTCCAGATGGCAACGGATTGACTCTGGGGGGGGGTCTTAGGCGCTGGGAAGTGCCTCTGGGGGGCCCCTGGAGTAGTGCCGATACCGCAGGCAGTTGCCACAGAAGGTCAGATCTGAGGGGGGCTATTGTCAGATCTGTTGGGGGTGCCAGTCTGAGAACCCTGAAAGTAATGAAAAGGGCAAATATAATTACAGAACCTAAAGAAAGGTCTATTTAATGGCGCATACTTACCTGTGGGCGTTGTCGCTGCTCCTTGTGCGTTTCCCCCAGGTTGGCTGCCTGGTGTCTGGAACTCCTCTGGGTCCTTCAGGTCTTCACCGCCACCGTTCCCTGCAAAATAAAAGGATTAAACTTTAACTAAGGGGATTGGTACATAAGCGGGAGGATGCACTCTATGGATATGCCCAGATAGGACCGTGCAGAACTGTGTTTCCAGTTCGCTGGGACACAGGATTGGGGGTTTGTAACCCCTTTCAAAAACCTAACCCAAACCCTAACTCTCATCCTCACCATTTCCTTCAGTGTAATGCACATCGCAGCCCATGCCGGCACAACGCCCAACAAAGTGCTAGCCTAATAGGCTAATATGAGGCTAATAGGCCGAGCCCTCGTCATTTACGGCCGCCTCTAGGTGTGATCTGGTGCTGTTATTTATGCAGACTGTGGAGGTTACGCTGCGGCTAATAGGCCGAGCCCTCGTCATTTACGGCCGCCTCTAGGTGTGATCTGGTGCTGCGTTATTTATGCAGACTGTGGAGGTTACACTGCAGGTGGGGGGGCATGTTGGCAGCATCAGCCTTGGGGGAAATCTCCTGTTTGTGTGTTGGACCCATTAAAACACACCTCACATATCTGTCCAAGTCTCGGGGGCTTTTTCAGCAGCATTTAATGTCTGATGCTCATGTTTTTGTGGAATGAAAGAACAATAAAGCAGTTTAAGGCCCATTTACTCGGCTTTGAACCCAGAGTTACTGACTCTCACGCATCTGGCGTGACGCCCACACTTCCTGACTGTCAGGTTCACGCAAGAAATCTATATTATTCTATTATAATCTTAAAATTAGCTACATCAAAAGCGTTGGTGTAGCTTGCAAACCATACAGACTATTTAGAAGGTAATAAAACTGTTACATACATGTAAATGCGTGTGCAGACTTGTCTCGAATTGAAAATGTCACACCAGGCAGCTGACCAAAGTTGGCAGCCCTGTGAATCTCTGAAATGTCTGTAAATACCCAGGAAAACCTTTTCCTGTCACTGAATTAGCTTTCATTAGCTTTTCCTTCAGGCCACACACTGGTTTGTGTTAAATTTGCTAGACAAAAAATAAAGATTAGGCTAAATAAAGATGTGACTCAGAAATGCCTGAGTGATTAGGTGTCCAAGGCCTGTGAGATACTGGCACCATATCCAAGGTGCCCCATCGCGGGGACCCAGATAAACAGCTTTTGGAAATGGATTCATGCATTTGATCTAAC
>JAOYFF010000536.1:0-10013 GCA_025773925.1 Cryptomyrus ogoouensis
AGCCCCGGGCAACTTAGCTCCTGGGATCATTGGAACACGCAAACCCCTCCACCACAATAAGGTGTCGGCTCCAGGAGGGGTATTACAAAGATATTCAATATAATTTATCTTGCAGTGGTTAGTACCGCTGCCTCACACGTCTGGGACTTGGGTTCAAGTCTCCACCATGGCTCCATGTGTGGAATTGGTATATTTGTCTTAGAAATTTCACTGAGTCAATTAAGAGTCTGACAAAATTTATTTGGGAATAGCATTTATTTTGTTTGTCACAAAACACCAACAAACCGAGCTCAAATGTATACCAAATGCAATTCTCCTGCTCTATTGGTTCACCTTGGCAGCAAGGTAAAATCCACCCATTTTGCCCATTTTACCGGAATCTGTCTCGGCTTCTAGACTCTAATTGAGATATGTATATAGATATTGATTATACAACATTGAATCACTGTCCACGTACACACATGTGTGTTTAGAATTCACTACGAGTCGTAAATGTACGTAGCACAGTGAATCGAGCCGCAGTCGCAAACAGTACTGTTTGCTACCAGTCGTAAAATACTCGGTGTACGCATGCTTGAACTCTGAGCACATGCGCAGTCTAAATCTGGCAAAGACGCACGCAGGCGCACATGTACATGTACATCCGTACACTCTTTAATCTTTCAGGTTGTCTGTCTTTTAATAGTAGTGCCATACTCCTTTGTCATAGTTAACCCAGTACACCATCAAATGGTTTTATTTTGTCTACCTTCTTATTAATAGATTTAAATTTGTTTTCTCACCCCAGAAATACCTAATGTGTGAAATCCGTTTCCTGCTGTAATCATTACTTTTTTTTTCATCAGTTCTTAATAGAGGTTGACCGATATATCGGGCCGATATTTGGCATTTTTTAATGTATCGGCACTGGCCGATATCTGAGTATAGTACGCTAATTTACAGACAGGCACGTCTGCGGGCAGCCAAGTGTTATTGTTGCTGTGGAACACGTGACCCATAATGCCTTGTGCAGGACCCCAGCCAGACGTTTTGGCAGAGTCCTGGTAAGGCTTAAATTCTGATGTTTCAAAGACCTATTTATTTAACTGGTTTGCTATGAAATATTGCTTTTAAAGAAAATGTGAGCGCTTTTGAAATAGAACGTGAATTACACTGTTGGGAACTGGTGTAATGATAATGAGCCTTCAACCAACTGTAGTTTACTAGGGTGACCAGATAATCCGTGTCAGGGAGGACACTTTGAGCTACTTCGAGTTTTACAAACTACTTTAAAATTGAAAGGCTCCTGTACTCAGCTAAATAGTTCAGCTCTTTTTGTACTTCTTCTGCTCTTCTTGTGGTTTGTTTCCTTGACTGAAAGACTCATCCAGCTGTTTCACAGTAGCATTAGTGACACATGCATGATTATAGGAGACTGACCAATCAGCACACAGCAAGAGCTCAGTGCTCAAGTGAAATCCAGGTCCTTTTAATTGAAATGGTAATTTACAATTCCTGTTCTAGCTCAGTGTCTTCACTGACATGGATTATCTGGTCATCCTAGTAGCTTACAGGTAACGTTAAGGATCATTGATTCTGACAGTTAGTTTTGTGCGCTTGTTGGTGGGCTCACAGACATTTTTTTAATCGTAAAAAATAATTTTCATTGTTAAAATTTTAATTATTACCATATCAGCCCGATGTTATCAGAGTTTCACTATGCAAGTACACCTCGCTGCAGCCTGCGGGATGGGGCGGGGCGAGATGTGGGCAGAGCGAGATGTCACGCAATGGCCTTATATGGTGAAATACCCATACACTCCGATACTGCAGGTGGCGATAGTTGAAACAACATGCATGAGTCCAACAAGAATGAGGGAAAGCAACACTTTTCGTGTTACGATGGATAACCAGTCAGAGGTAAGCAGAAATTACATGCCAAATTAAAGTCTAAAATGCTTGTTTTTTGACCTAGATGAAACAAAGAAATGTGTGGCACTGGAATAAAGAAATGCATGTTAAGGAACTGTAAGGAAAAACCTGCTTAGTTTTTAACTTAATTAGCAGACAACTACATAAACGTCTGCTTATTGGCTGTTTGTGCTTCGGTGAAAAGTATTAAATTGTCACCGCAGTAAGTGCACAAAAATATACCAAAAGTACAATTTTTAAAACCAAATTATAATATATATTTACCTTTCTTAAATGATGCTTATCTATGCATTGATCTATGTTTTTCATCCGTGTTAATATATATGCATTATGACAACACTGCCCCTTCCTTTCTTACAGAGACACATTTCCATATTTATCAGTCGAAGGCCTTGCACTTATTATAAGGCTGGACAGCATCACTGCCCGTTCTGCCACTATATGTCTGCAGAAGAACACAGGGTTGCAATACATGTACAGAACCATGCCCGTGTTAAACATAAAGGTATGAATATTTGAACAAATGATCTGCTAAGGAACAACAAATGGAAATTGGTGTACTTTGACTGCATTTTTCATGTTAACTTAATGAGAAATTCCCTTGATGCACATTATATTGTAGTGATTCCACTGGCATATAAACTGAACGATCTCAGTTGTTATTTATAATTATATTTCTTTTGGTGGAAAAAATAAAGCATGCTTACTGCATCTTATGAGTAAACCAGAAAGTGTCTATATAAACTTGTAAAAGAAATCTTCCTACAAATGACCTGTTTGAGCACTGAAATATATCTAAAAGTAGGCCATTTTGGTAAAATGTTTCAAATTACTTTTTTCTCCATTTCAGAGTTTACCATAGTAAAGTGTGGATTAAACTGCAGAAAACACATCCAGTTTCACTGCCCCTTTTATACCACTACAATAATAAGAAGAGAACAACTTTTAATTCATTTAAATTCTCATACATTAGCAGTGCTCCCTTCCATGCCAGCAGCCCCATCAAACTCCTCCCCACAGGCAAGCGCCCCAGCGACACCACAGATAGGCGCGCTCAAACTCCAAAATATCTCAAAAATTACTTAGGGTGCGAGTTAGCGACGTCAAAATACAAAAAAGGAACCGCACTCACAAGATACTTCTCATACTATTTAGAAAAAAAAGTCTATTGCACCGTGCCACACAGACGCGTTTCGGCGTCAAGCCATTATCAATGTGTAAAAAAAACACCAAACCACACTGGTTTTATCAAGGCAACAAGAAACAGGTGATAGCGTGACGTCATAATTGCCTACCCCCAAGAATCGTGTCGCTTACAAAAGATTTAAAAACGTGAGTGATATGTTGGTGAAAGCAGAGGCTTACACTCCTCCTACTAATTGGCTTACTACACTAAACTGGTCTGTTTTGTCTCTTTGAGGGTTTTGGGGTATGTATGGGATTGTTTTATTATGATATTGGTATCTATTTATTATATATTATGTGTCCATATATAGTTTGTATTTTTTCTTTGGCAATCTGGTGCATAATTGTGTGTCTGTGTGTCAATGTGTGCATTCTTGGGGGTTGGCAATTATGACGTCACGCTATCTCCTGTTTCTTGTTGCCTTGATAAAACCAGTGTGGTTTGGTGTTTTTTACACATTGATAACGGCTTGACGCCAAACCACAGTTATCAGCCCCAGCTGCCTTCGTCCCTCATCCAGCAGCCCCAGCTCTCTCTGCCCATTGTCCAGCTGGTACTGATGTTTGTGAGTACTGCAATTTGCGCATGAAAAAGAGAAACCTGAGAATTCACATCAGAAGGAAACACACAGAGAATGTGGACAGGATTTCAAGTGATAGGTATCTTACCTGTCAGTGTGTGGATCCAAAACGAGGAGTGTTTGCTGTGGAGAAGTCATTTTACGGCCCTTAAACTCCAATATGTAATCAAGAACACTTGGTCAGAGACTTTTACATCCGAATGGGAACTGAAGACGTGCAACTTAAATGCTGATTTTGCCAAGCGAAGCGGTATTCTACCTTTTGAATGTGAGAATATTCGGTCACTGTATTTTTGTCCTCCTACCAATAACAACAAAGTAACTCTCACAAAAGAAGTTCTTGATATCATGGTCCAAAACCAGTGCTTTGGTGTTCAACGCAAAGCAGAGCTGTTAAAAGACAGCAGTATGCACATAATGATGATGCCCCCCTTTCAGTTCTGTTGACTCTCAGTGGATCTGAAACAAAGCTGTATATTTCAGTTTATGAAAGATGGCTTATTACAGCAGACTTGGCAGAATTGTTGTGTCATATAACACCAAAAAAATACTTGGCATTGTCCATGTGTAACAGGTCAAAGATCTTGCATACACAAGGCCACAGCTAAATGGCACCTATTTCAGACAAGACAGGAACTGTTTCAGAGGGTGAAAAGCACAGAAAATGACGCTCCATGTCATGAACTGACAAAATCAAAAGAGCACACTTTTTCACACAGTGATAAAGAAGTTGAAAGAATGTTGAGATATTTGATTTCTCACAAGAAAATGCCTGCTGAACAAAACATTGGTAGAGAACAGCAGAGATGCAAAAGCTCTGCATGCCTTTCCTAGACACCTCATACCATCAGAAACAGTTTGTACCGAATGTGACCAACTCAACATTTTGAGTGACCCTCAACTGATCACTTCAACAGGCAAAATTTTGACATGGACAAGTATAGTCAACGGTAAGCAAATGATTGGAAAAAGTCTATATAATTTGTGCAATAAAAGTGTTTGTCTTTTGTCTCACAAGTTTTTTTTTATTTGTCAAATATAGGTATTTGTACATACAGGAAGACCTGTCCCAATTGCAAAATGGTATACAGGTATCAAGATTGGACAGATGGAGTACGTAACTGATGATCATATGTTGCTTTCGTTTAATTTTTGCCTAATTTTAAGAAGGGCATTACAGGTTAGTGCAAAATGTATAATTATGTATAAATCTGTGCAATAAATATTAAAAGATGTACTGTTACCTATTATAAGTGTGTGTTTTATGGCACATGTGATTGTTTACAGTTTTCATATTTCCAGTTGCTTTATTATATTTTCAGACTCACACTGCGGTCAGTCGAATAATTGAAATTATTGAAGAAGTTGAACAGGAGTTCTTTCCTAGTAAGGAGAGAATTTTGCAGGCATACCTCTCCTTTGAGGCTCTCACTGATCATGACTACATGTATGCTTGCATGTCATGTGGGTACTATCTTCCAACTGTCATTATGGACTTGCATAAGAAAGGCGTCTTTAGCATGGCAGGTTAGTTTGAATCTTGAAAGCTTGTATGAGATCATTGACAATTAACTGTAAAGGAAAATTTATGAACCCTGAAACCAATGTTAGATTATTGTTGACAATCATTTTTTTCTCTCTTTTGTTTAAAGTTAGTGAAATTCCTAGTCCACCACAGGAATACAGTGGTAAAGTGAATTCAGACAACTTTTGGGAAGCACTGACAATGGACATGCTTAGTCGTGGATTTTATCCTAGTAAATGTCTGACTAAAGTGACAAAAGAAGTCATTTTAACAAATTAGCAAGGGCTTGATGTTTTGTATATGTGCTCCATCTGAAACCCAAACTGATGAAGACCTGTTAATTTTATTTATTGTTGATTTTGCAGGCGGTTGTAAAAACCCTTTCATTGTACAACCAAACTACCACAACTGGTCACCATGGATAGGACCTAAGACACGCCAGTCCAACATGCTACTGAGCACTGAGTTTGAGAAAATCCATGTGCCTGATAAGGGGTCTGACCTGGATGAACTGGTAACTGAGGAGCGACTATGTGATGAAGTTCTAAAGCTGAAGGTAATTTCAGATAGTAGTTAGACTGAATACAAGATAATATAAAATAAATATTTAACCAACATCATATACCCTTATTTCAGATAGGTGAAGTTAGGGCACTGTGTAAACCTTTGAGTTCAAAGATGGACCTTGTGCTGCGCCTTCGGGACAAGATGGCCAGTCGAGCAACTTATGACAAAGTCTTCACACAAGTTTGGGGGGCTTCTGGTAAGAGACTCATTTTTTCCCCTGCTATTTTTCCAAAACCTTTTGATTAGTTGTATCTATATATTATACAATATCCTAAGGTTTACTTTAAAGAGTGTCAATAAAAAACTCAACATTAATTAATAGATTTTTTATAACTGCCTTTTATGACAATTTAACTGTAAAGCTCTAAAGCTTTTGTTATTTTATTGTATTGTTGACTTTTTCCTAAGACACTAATATGATTCTTTTACAGGCGGCTGGGCTGTGATTCTTTGTCCATGTGGAGTCGTTTTTTCAGTTCAACCTGAGGGCAGAGAGTCCAAGAGATTTCGCGGATATGCTACTCCCATGGAAGTACTTTCCCAATGTCACAGTCTATGATTACCCAAGGGGATTTGTGAGTCACATAAACAGACGTTGCCCAGAGAATCCAACCTTTCCAAAGAATGATGGAAGACTAGTCTATCACACACCAGGGAACCTCAAACTTGCTGCAGAGGGAAAGCTGCAGGTCAGGCTGCCATGGTTAAAGCAAAAAAATGGACCATGAAGACAAAGGCTGTCACCCTGTAACTGGCTCTTCTGAGCAGAATTGCTTAAGTGATGTTTTCCATCAGCAGAATAGCAAAGATGAGAAGGATGTCCTCCGAAGAATCAGCCTGGTTCCACAACTAGCTGGTCATATAAAAAAACCAGTGTGTGGAGCAACTGTTCTCTGGCATGAGGAAAAACAACTATTTCCTCAATATGCTTACACCTTCTGCACATGTTTTTTTGCAAAGAAATATTTTGCACCATCTGAATGTGGGGAGGAATGCCATAATCAAAGAGCAATATCAGAATATTGTTGGACCACATGCTGCATTAAGCATAGACCTGCATGGCCGTATCATTTTAGGTAATAAACTGTTCATGATGTGCTGTTTATGAAACCCATGCATGCTTATAAATTTGTAGGACATGTATAGTTGTACATTGCTCATAGATGTTTGTTGGTTTGCCTTACAGAGCATAAGAATAAGCAGCAGGAAGCACCAAACCTGGAACTGACTGAGGAGCTACCAGTGGAAAGTTCCCCGCTAAATTTCCAAACAGTGGAGGCAAACAAATCATGTTGGGGACAACATCTGCATCCCAGAAAAAGGGATTTGGTAAATGATTTAAACAAAGTCAAAGAAAGAATGTATAGGTTTGTACTTATTTGATATTTTTGTTTATAGCTTTCACAGGTTTTAGACAAAACCAGGAATCCTGGTGAACACCTTTCACATGTCAGCAACCAGGTCCACACACGGTATGATTTCTGCACCTTGGGACTACAAGAGGACATTGATGGAATGGTAAGATTAGAACGTGTTTTCACATGCCACTTTATTATATTTTTACTGTGTGTCATAAAGTAACAATTGTCCCCTCCATTTTCCAAAAAGATCCTCAACTGCTGTCTGAAAGTTGTTGAGATGCTGTCTAAAAACAAGGTAATTGTTTAAAACTAAAAGAACAAATATTACTTTTGATTTTTGGCTTATAAAATAATGTTATAATTGCAGAGTTGTAAAGTTTTTGCTGGGAATAGCCATGTTATTCAAACATGGTTTCCACCCATATCAGCGAATCCAGCACTTCATCTCCCGGTAAATTTCAAAACATAATTTCTAAATCATAGATCCAGCAAATGCATTGAATGAACTGAATGTAATTATTTTTGCGTTTTCTGTTTCCCAAAGCCTCATGCGTCTAATCTTGAATGGGTTCAACTTCCTGTATGGCAACCAGGACATTGGACATTATGTGTAAGTAGTTTTAATTTAATGTGTAATGTTCTTTTGTTACTATTTTGTCTTTTTTGTCTTTCAGTTATGCTGTATTTGTACTGCTGATATCCTAATATCCTAATGTTTTAAATACATTTTACAGATCCTAAAGCCTCAACACAAGGAAATATTATTCCTTGATTCACTTAGTGGTACCGGTTTCAAAGACAAAAGCCACACCAAAATATTGAGGTTATTAGGGAGGAAGTTAAATAGAGTTGGGACTGTTCTGTTGTAAGCCTACGCTCCTTATAGGCTGTTCTGTTGCAAGCCTACGTTCCTTATAGGCTGTTCTGTTGTAAGCCTACGTTCCTTATAGGCTGTTCTGTTGTAAGCCTGTGTTCCTTATAGGCTGTTCTGTTGCAAGCCTACGTTCCTTATAGGCTGTTCTGTTGCAAGCATACGTTCCTTATAGGCTGTTCTTTTGCAAGCCTACGTTCCTTATTTGCTGGGGTTTTGTCCAGCCTTTCTTACAATATTTACTGTCATAGACCCTCAATCCAATTTATCAATTGAATCCTACACACAAAAAAATAAAAGTGCTAACTGGAACCGAAAATGGTTCTTTAGAGTGATGCCATAGAAGAACCATTTTTGGTTCCATAAAGAACCTTTCAGACCAAAGTTCTTTAAAGAACCATTTCCTTAAATTTTCTTTTAAAACGTACTTCAATAATCATTCATAATTGTTGTATTTACAAATTACAAACATCTTTTTTTTCAGTGCAGCTCATGGAAAGGTACAATTTATTTTTGCAAATATTATACCACCAATAACTCAAAAAAGAATTAAGAACCCTTTAATGTCTCAAAGAACCACATGACTAACACATAGAACCATCCACTACATAAAATGGTTCTTTAGTAGGTGATGGGTCTTTGTGGAACCACACAGTCTTTTAAAGAACCACTTAAGTACCATTATTTTTTTGTATGTAGTAGAGGTTTTAGTAGTGAGGATTGAAGCTGAACTACCAAATTGGACTGTTTTGTCCAATTTATAAAACCTTTATTTCTAGCTTTGGCTTCACATTGTTCAGCTTGATGCCTTAGTAATTTTCATCATGTTTAAAATGTTCTGCTGTTTGTCTTTCGACAGAGACCTTTGACAGCTCATGTCACCTGGACCATGGTTAGAATTCACAGCTAATGATTTTGAGGTGTCATTATATCCAGTATTAAAGTTTACAACACAAAGTGCTATGTTTAAGTTAATTAACCTGAAAGATGAAATCTTTTTTTCATAATTCATAATTATGCCAAGTTTTGTTAATTTCTTTTGGTTTTTGAATGGCAAGGAATACCGAAACAAGAACTCTCCAATAACTGTGGGATTTTTGTTTTGACGGTAATATCACACCCACAGATATGCTCTTCAAATGATTGAGTCTAATATGTATACAGATATAATTTAAATGTTACTGTTTCTCATTACCAGTATGCCCTCTACTTTGTGATGGGAGCACCAGATCTGACCGGCTCCCTCCCCCACCACCTGAGTCAACTCACCACCAGGTAGTGATCACTTGACAGCTCTGCCCCTCTCTTTACCTGAGTGTCCAAGACAGAAGGCCGCAGATCAGATGATACGATTATGAAATCGATCATCGACCTGTAGCCCCGGGCATGTTCGTACCATGTCCACTTATGGACACCCTTATGCTCGAACATGGTGTTTGTTATGGGGAAACCATGCGTTGCACAGAAGTCCAATAACAGAACACCACTCGGGTTAAGATCAGGGAGGCCATTCCTCCCAATCACCCCCCTCCAAGCCACACTGTCATTGCCCACGTGAGCGTTGAAATCCCCCAGCTAAATGATGGAATCCCCTCGTGGTGCGCTAACCAGCACACCACTAAGGGAGTCCAAGAAGGCCGGGTACTCTGAACCGTCATTCGGCACATAAACACAGATGACAGTCAGAGACCTATCCCCGACCCGAAGGCGGAGGGAGACAGCCCTCTCATTCACCAGGGTAAACTCCGTTGTTAATGCACCGAGCTGTGGGGCCACCAGTAGCCCCACCCCCACCCGGCGTCGCTCACCTGCCGCAACTAAAGAAGAGCATCAAGCCCCTCTCCCGGATATTGGTTCCAGAACCCACGCTGTGCGTTGAGGTGAGCCTGACTATATCTGGTCGGTATCTCTCAACCTCACGCACAAGCTCAGGCACCTTCCCCACCAGAGAGGTGACATTCCATGTCCCGAAAGCCAGTTTTGTCAGCCGGGGATCGGACCGCCAGGGCTTC
>JAOYFF010000537.1:0-10006 GCA_025773925.1 Cryptomyrus ogoouensis
TAAAAACAGCGCAGGAGAAGCATACAATTCATTTTCTGAGTGCTTCATTCTACCCTTAAACAGGGGTAATTGCATTACTCTGTGTAGGTTTTGCAAGTAACGTTTCAACACTTTCCTTTTATCGGGACTCAAACCTAACGGGACTTTCATCGGGCTGACCTGTAGTGCAGCTCAAACATATTATCCATTTAACATTTAAGGAAAACCCTTGAGAAAATGAATACAATAGAAATAATCTACACCCTGTGCAGTTAATGTCACACAGAATGTAATAAATGGCAAGTTATTGTTGGGAATAAAAGTATCAGATAATCGCTACCTTAATTACTCACGCAGGTTTAAAGCAATCTACAAATACCTATTTGTTTGTTTCTTTGTGTATAATGGCTAACAGACATTTATTTATGGAAGTCCGCCTGGTCTGAGATGCTTTTAATCCGACCTTAACACACAGAAACACAGACATGGGCACTTTTATGTTCTTTTATTTTCCACTTGCCCCCACAACAAAGTTGCAGGTTAAATGGCGGCTGACAAGCAAACATGTCCACAGCATCAGGTAAACACTGTTTTCGAAAGATGATTATGGGGAACACGTAACCTTGAGAATAAAAAACTAAGAGATAGGTCAATCTAGAGTTTCGGCCCATTCAAGAAATTTACGGCATTTATCCAATATCAGACCTTATCCAGTCGGGACGCAGTATGGAATTCCAAGAATGTTCTGACAATCTCTCTCAAAACAGCAGGTATGGTTCCTCTCCCGCCTCCCCAAGTGCCAACACTAAACATTCCTAGCATTCTTTTATCATTGTGCTCAGAGAAATAAAAAATGCCTGGTATCTGATCCGGATTTCACGGGGTAATCTGGCAGGCTGGCGTTCCTGGGCCCCTGACTGAACCCGAGGCCCCAGCCAGGATGCAGCTGCTAATGACTAATCCCACGTTCGCCCCCTGATGGCTCAGACGCGTGGAGCCCCCCATAAGGCATCTGTTTCCTGTTTTCAGTCGGGATCACTCGCCTTGCCTCACTTCCCTTTCACCTGCGGTGAGTCCTGTTCCTTCCGTCTCTGTGGCGACCAAACAGGGAGCGAGTTGTCTTTGGCTAAGATGCTCAATAGCACAGCCAGGACCGATGGGAAATATCTAACGCATGATACGACCAAATCAAAGACAAGCCACAGATCTAATGTCCGTCTCCCCAATGCCTGTACCAAAAACTCACCTCCCATCCCAAAGTGCTGCAAATCACATCAAACCTACCACTTATTATTGTTACCTTTATCAATTTTATTGCATAACTTATTAATTCTGGATAACGGCTACACCAGCAAAGCATTTCCTCCAGCTGGCAATGACAGTTCGACGCAGTAGCTGAAATGCAAATCCAGGACACGTGGTTTACAGTGCTGTATTTACACCCCACGATCATCCTCATTAACGGCTCCAGTTCCACTACGAGCCGTAATACCGGAGCAGCTTCTCGTCCGTCGGCTTGAGGATCTTCCGTTCGGCCATGTTGACGACCCAACCGGGAGCGAGTCCAAAGAAGATCTGCCGACGGTCCTTCCTCATGGAGAGCATGTGGAAAAGCTCGTCTTTGGAGATGTCTGGCAGAACGTAGCCATACTTCCGGGCCAGTTCTTGCCTGGCCCTCTCCACCTCCTCCGGATCGGCCAGGTAGCCACGGTTTTCTGCTCCGGTGTAATATCTGACCATGTCTTCGCCGGGAAGCATCCTCTTGGGAATTGGTTGGCCGGACAGGAAAAACGGCACAGGCTTGCACAGGATCGCTGTAATATGGAAACGATAAACACACACCAAGTTCAATGGAAGTTAGCATCGAGGCTTCAACATTAGCGTGGGAATTCATGCTGCTTGAGGCGCCCAGTGGACACTCACTGAGACTCCTGAAATCGTAAAATCCTGTCGTAATGACTCCCCCGTTCCGCTCAACAGCCGCTACCGCTCCCTCGGTAGCCCTCTGGACCTCGATGTTGATCTTTGCCGAAAAGATGTCAGCACCCTGAAACCACACGCAAAAATTAAACAGAGTACATTTTCTGAAGAAGCTTTCACATGACAAGACAATGTCAGAGCCATTCCAGACAGTGAAGAGTAGGAATCGCTGAAGTATGATTAAATACTGCCACCTAGAGGACATCTATATTATTGCTCATTACTAATAATCCAACATCCATCAATGCAACATTCAGATTATATATTAAAACAGCAGAATAACTGCAAAGAAGCATATGTTAGTCTTTGTACCCATTACCATACTATACCATGTACCTGTGATACATACCCATTATGAACAGTACCGTATATCTGCATACACAGAGAGAGTCCCTCACCTCCTCCACCAGCTGGACTCCACAGTCCCTCTTCAGAGGCTGCACGGTCACACCTCTGCCGTTTACCAACTGGGTGAGGTCGATGGGCTGGGAGGTGTCCACTCTACCCAGATCTATCAAGTACTGAAGTCTTCTGAGGCTCAATGGCTGGTATTGTGGTCTCAGACTAGAAAATAAAATTAAGCAGGATGGGAGGCTTTACCTGCTAATAACTAATAATTTAAAGCAATAATAAAATAAACCCAATGATTATTAACGTCACAGAAACATGCTTTTGCTCAGGTACCTGTGGCCTTCGTTGTATCCATATTTGGGGATAGCGAGGTAAAAGGGCGTCTGTCCCCCCTCGAAGCCCAGGCGCGGTCGATTTCCGCGCTGGCGCTCCCCCTTGTGGCCACGACCGCTTTTGTTTCCTCCGTGCGCGCCTCTTCCACGCCGCCTTTCCTACAAAATGTGCTTTTATCGAACGCTACACTTTTATGTTCACTATAAAAAAAAACTTAATATGTTACAATTTCCGGCTTATGCACAGCAGCAGCTGGAAGCATGCGTTTTCACAATGCGTTTTTTGCCAAAAAGAGATGCGGTGCTTATTGAAGGCAATCTATCCGCCTGATTTAGCCCTAATTAATGAAAGACTAATAAATGTATTTTCATTAAATGTATACTCGGGGATAGGCCCAAGTAAAATACGACCCAAAAGGACATCTGAATAGAATACGTTAAAAATGAACAAAATATATTGTTTCAATATATAGTTAACATTGTACTGCTATGGCAATACACACCCTCTAAAACAATGTAACAAAATATAAACTTAGATTACATAAACAGTCATTGCAAGATAAATTCCCCTCCCTACTACTTATTAAACTGTCTTTATCTTTCATATAATGTTTACTTACTAAAGGGCAGCAAAATGTATCGCAGCCATACATTGAAACGTACAGAAGCCAGTTCACGTTATATCACCAATGAAAGAGAGCCATGCATAACAAATTAATGTAACTATCTAAACATCTGAATGCCCTTTTATTCTAATCAGTCCCCAAAAAGCAGTAGCTCCAGGCATCTGAAGAACCTTTCCGAGGTCAGCAGGTAGCAGGCTCCCGCAAACTTACAGTTTTCCGGGCTCCGGGGTTTGGCCTGAGATTTGCTAGACTTATTCGAGGAAGATTTCTTAAAATGTTAATTGCTTTTCCTCCCGTTGTCTTTGACGCAGACATAGCTGAGGATGCAGCAGTTTATTTCGTAGTATTATGCTACTGCAATAACCAAGGGCAAGTGTCGTAAAAACACCGCCTAGCCATGCGGCATCGACCGGAAGTTTAACTTTACGGCAGTGACGACACGGAAGTCGTGCATTAGTACAGTATACAATACGTTAGTACAAAAAAGATCAATTAATTCTGGGAAGGTCTTTATTTTACACTGTATTATTCTGAACTCGAAATTACCACATCGTTTATAGCGCACAGAAAAAAGTAAGCGACTTTACATGATGCGTATGTCTGCTGGACAAGTTTAATAATTCAGTCAATTTCCAGGGAGACACCCGTAAAACACAATATATAATGAAACAGCTGCTGTCCGTCGTTGCTGCTTCAATCATTTTAAGTAATTTAATTCAAATTCTATCAAATAACATGAAAAGCCAAATTTCAGCATACTGAGAGACTAAACGGTTAGCCACACAATCAATTAATTCCAGTCTAAATTTATCGACAGCTAAGTTTCCGTAGTATTTGGATTTTAACTTAATAATGTGTCTGGAAATGGTAATATCCAGAGACATTAACACGTCCAGAGGGACTTTGTACAGTAGGCACGTGTTTTACAGTTTTGCTCCTGATTGGGTCGCGTCCGCCGTGGCCTCTTCCCTTCACTGCCGTGATGTATAGACCCAATTAATTAGATTTAATTAGCTCACCGCAGTTCCCGGGGACATGCGGTACATTCCCATTACAGCACGCAGATTCAAATATACGCATACATAATATGACGCAGTCCAGAAAGCCAGTAGTGCAACCTGAGTCTTTCTGAATTTGACCTACACAATTCAAGGTCTTAAACAGTTCACACATGTACTGTATTTAAAGAGCGGTTACAAACTAACTGAGAGTATTCGGTTGGGATTTGATTGACAGTCTGATTCACCAAACGATAGGCCGGATTCCCACAGAGGGAAATCCGTTACCTAATCGATGCGCGGCGGAGGCGGGATTTCCGAAAAACCGTGTCAGTGGCCATAAGCAGCTCGCGTCGGGCTTGTTACGGACGTCTCATCTTTTACCTTAAACCTGACAGCGCGGTACGGGCAGCACGGACGGGAAGTCGGCTGTCTGATCCTTGCACATTAAGCGACAAACCAGGCGTCGATATATGAAGGAATCTGTCGGCCAATGTACAGTAACAGAGATCGGACGTAAAAGGAAAGAGGAATAAGGTGTCCAGGTTCCCTTCATCAGCTGTCATATATCGGTATTTCTCTTGTTGGATGTCAGCCTCCAGCGTGTTGTATGTGCGGTAACAACATGTCAGCGCCGCTTCCTGCCATCGTACCGGCCGCTCGGAAAGCCACCGCGGCGGTAAGTCGGTGCACCAAGCGTCGGTGATGGTTTGCGCAGGACGGGGGTGGTGCAATGGGGGGGGGGGGTATTAACTTGCACTAAATATTGACTCGCTGATCGCGCTAGCTTCCGGCGTACCGATACATCAGAAGCAATTTTTGCTTCAAATGATGTTGTAATGTTTCTCACAATAATGTTACGATTTAAAAAAATATTTATAAGGTTACATTGGATTGCAAAACTAAAATGCGGTTAAAAATGGCCATTAGGTACAGTCAGATGCTGTAGTAAAGTTGTTTTGTGTTGGTGGGTTTTCGATTGCGGCATCAAGTTTATTGTGAAAGGACTGCTTGGAAAGTTGCAGCTGTAATATTGCATCCGGTCTATTGGTTCTTTGTTGATTGCCAGCCAGCTTTTGCATTATCTGCTGCTGGATGTATAAACAGACCCCAAATTCCTGTTTCAATTAAATGAAGAACATACAGATTCAAATATGGATGCAGTACTTTTGTAATTTTTTTTCTGCAGGTAATATTTCTCCATGGACTTGGAGATACTGGGTAGGTGTATTACCTCTCCATCTAGACTTGTCTCTGTTCGTAATGTCTTTACGTAATTTGAATTTTAGCACCATTTACAGGAGGAATGTTCGTTTTCTGTAATCATGTTTCTTCCAAACCCAATTCTCATCCGTCAGGCATGGATGGGCGGAGGCTTTTGCTGGAATCAGGACCCCCCACGTTAAATACATTTGCCCCCATGCGTAAGTCCTCTTTAAATATCGCCCTTCGCTTCAGTTTTTTGGTGACGCCCAGATGATATCAGTATATACGGCAAGTCAGTGGATCCAAAAAGGATCCTGGGACAGAGTTCAAACTCTTGCAGTCAATGTGCGTTAGTCAGAACCACTATAGTTAATGGCATTTCTGATTGCAATCTGGGTGTGAGGTTCTTTGCTGCCTGTGAAGCAAGTTAAGGTGATTCAGGAGATATCTCTTAGATTTTATGGATTATTTGAGATATATGAACATCTAGGAAGTCTTCTACATGAATGACATGATCTCTCTTTCACCATACTCCAATATGTTTTAATGTTACTGTTATTTTGTTATGAAAATTGCTGTAGGCCACTTATGCCAGTCACGTTGAACATGAAGATGACGATGCCTTCTTGGTAAGCTCATTCCTTAGTATCTTCTTGAATACACACCGTTTCGGCGAGCCTGTGGTTAATCTGCCTGCTTCCAAGTGACATTAACAAGTGATTTATTTCTTAAAAGTTACATTTTTTTTTCCTTTATCCTGACACTTTTATCCAATCAACTTACAATAGGTTACAATTTATGTGTGTTCCCTGAGATATGGACCCACCACCTTTGCATTGTGGGCGAAATGCTCTGCTTGTTGAACTGTAGATACCGGCCAGTTTAGAGAGCGTCTCATTTAGTTATCAGTTGCATATTGAAGGGATGGGTAGCAAATATTGGCAGCAAATATACTTTTATCCCTGGAGTCTCAGTCACTTTCAGAGGTTACAAAAATTGGGTATTTTGCTTAAAGTACCCTTCCAACATTGCATTGTGCATGAAAAGTGTCTTTCTTCTTTGAAGGTTTGATATAATTGGTCTTAGTCCAGATGCCGAAGAAGACGAATCAGGCATTAAACAAGCAGCAGAAAACAGTAGGTTTAACCCATGTTCCATGTTTATGATGTAAGTGTAGGTCATGTGATCCTTGGAGCTCTGATCTGATTGGCTGCATGCTGTTTACGCACATATGTAACAAAACGTGACTGTGACACACTGAACAGTCTAATAAGTAATTGTTTTATTAATTTTGTCCAATTACAGATGATAGATTACAAAAAAAAACAATGCTTCTTGGTAGAAATATTAAAATATTGTTGGTGTTTGTTAAAAAACACTTTATTTATTATGATGACAAATGAAGATCTGATCACATTTTGGAGGCCAGTAATGCTGAAATCCTATTTGCAAGGGGGTTCACACACTTTTTCTCAAAACCATAGAACTTAAATCGCCAGTTTACGACTGATCCTTTTGAGGCATTGTCAGCAGAATGGTTTAAGTTTAAATTAAAGCATATTTGTTTGCCTGACCTTTATCAGACATTCAACCTAGAACAGAGTTTCTCAACCCAGTCCTGGGGGGCCCCCAGAGAGTCCGCATCTCTGCTCCTGCCAAGTTCCCAACCAATCAGGAACTCTGAATACCAGGTACAAGTGTGCTGGGACCTGGGAGGGAGCAAAAATGTGGATGTCTGGAGCTCCCCAAGGGCGGGTTTGAGAATCACTGCCCTAGAATATATTCTCACTGCGATCTGTGTGCTTTTGCAGTAAAGTCGCTGATAGACCAGGAGGTTAAGAACGGCATCCCTGCCCACCGGATAATCCTGGGCGGATTCTCGCAGGTACCGTCAATCTCAGAGCTGGGCTTCCTCGTCCGCTAGTTCCCCTGCCTCATCAAGAGGAAGGAGAAGCTGGGCATGCTGTCAGCTCGTATATAACATCTGAGGTCTGAGAATTTATGCCAAGCTGAATGCCTCACCCACAAATAAAAGCCTCAGGCATTATTCACTGATGGGGGAAGTATTAAATATTAAACCACACTGTACAACTTAACTGAGATGCATTCAGCAATAAAGGATGATGTGTCTTCTGGCTCTATCCAGGACATACACAGAAATAATCTTTGTTTTGTACAGG
Source organism: Cryptomyrus ogoouensis (assembly GCA_025773925.1). Taxonomy (NCBI): domain Eukaryota; kingdom Metazoa; phylum Chordata; class Actinopteri; order Osteoglossiformes; family Mormyridae; genus Cryptomyrus; species Cryptomyrus ogoouensis. The sequence continues at coordinate 7,653 of JAOYFF010000537.1, forward strand.
GTTTATATTAGTACATCAAATAACAGTATGGGTACTACAAGCTTTGTGTTGAATGGCCATTTGTATTCAATGGTTTTAAAATCAAGCAATTATCTTGCTTTTAAAAGTATGAGTTTTTAGAATGAGATGCATTTTGCTTGTGAGTTTCCTGTGTAACGTGTCCGGCCGCCTGATTGCTTAACGAGCATCAATTACGCAAAATCCGATAGCTAAATGTTTTGTGGTTGGAGGATGATGAGGGTGATGAGGCAGAACCATTGAAGTGTCTGGGTGTACAGCAGGGATGAGTGACTCATATCAGGGCTGATAAGTGACAGCGTGTAAAGTACTAATGCATACTGTGTAAATGCTGGCTAGGCAGAGTGCTTGTGGGGTTCTGGAAAATTCTAATAGATCCAGGGATTGGACCTTCTAATAGTTTATTCATGTTCTGTGAAACTCCATTAATTTAGGTTGAAATATATTATTATTTTTTATTAACTTTCTAAAATTCTGTTTTGGGAAATATTACCATTTTTGGACACATTTGGAGAATCGTTCCGACGGCACATGTATGCTAGCTAATTAGCAGTGTACCAAAGGGAGATGGAGTTATTTACAAGTGCGCCGCCTTTTGTTCTGTGTGTTTCTGTGTGCGGGCAGGGGGGGGCGCTGTCCCTCTACACGGCTCTGATGTCCCAGCAGAAGCTGGCTGGCGTGGTGGCGCTCAGCTGCTGGCTTCCTCTGCGTGGCTCCTTCCCGCAGGTACTCCGCTCACACTCAGTGATGCCCACACGGCCTGGCCCCGCCCACACGGCCTGGCCCCGCCCACACACATGTTATCATCAACCATCCCCGTTAAGGCGGCCTGTCAGGGCTCGGGCTTGAGCCTTGGGGGAACCACGGATCAGGGATGACTTCACTGAATAATCATTACTGTTTCACTGTATATAAATGCGTTGCATCGTTGTATCTGAAACGATGTGTTAAAAACCTGTGAAAGATTGGAGACCCTCTCCCCCCCCCCCCCCCCCCCCTCAACATGCAGACTGTCACAGCTGCTGGGAATGAATGCATTCCCTGTTAACTGTTAATGTGCTTTTTCCCTGGCATACTTGATCTGACGCGTACTGCAAAGAGTGACTAGTTATCGGGGGGGGGGGGGGTTCTAGCTCATTCTGGTTTTCCACTGCAGACGGGTCGGCCCAGTAAAGGCGATGCTGGGTTTGGAGACCGACAGTGACGTAAAACCGAAGAAGAACTTATTTACTGTGTACACACTTGATGATTCTCCGCTCAAAAACATTTACACTTTTATTTGTCACTCTTTTATCCAAAGCGACGCACAGCTGAAGGCAGGGTCAGGCAGTCCCAGCAGCAAATGGGGTTAAGCGCCTTGCTGAAGGGCCCAATTATGAAATCGCTCGGCCGACTTTGGGATTTGAATCAGCAACCTTACGGTGACGGGCACGAAGTGCTAACCCGCTTCTAACCTCACGCAGGGTGCGACGGGCAGCGCCAACAAGGACACGCAGATCCTCCAGTGCCACGGGGAGGCTGACATGCTGGTGCCACTCGTCTTCGGCTGTCTGACCGTGGAGAAGCTGAAGAGCTTCCTCAACCCGGCCAATGTGCACTTTAAAACCTACCCTGGAATGCAGCATGGGTCCTGCCCACAGGTCAGTGAGCTCTGGAAGCAGGTGGTCGCACATCAGTTAGATTCACGTTTATTTAGCAGTCGTTTTAACCAAAGTGATGTACAGCTGAGAAAGCAGGGCCAGATAGTATCTGGAGCAACTGGGATTATGGATCTTGCTGAAGAACCCAAGCAGGGATGTGAACAAACAACCTTCTGATCACAGGATCAGAGTCCTAACCCACAGAGCCGCACACCAGCCCTGTGTATACTATATGGACAAACGTAATGGAACACCTAGCCACCTATAGGAAGTTTTGACAATCCCTTTCGAAATCCCTAGACATCAGTCTGAAGTTGGTCCCCCCCTTTGCAGTTATTTCAGCTGCCACTCTTCTGGGGAGGCTTTCCACAAGCTTTTGGAGTGAGTCTGTGGGAATTTTTGCCCATTCATCCAAAAGAGCATTTGTGAGGTTAGACAGTGATGTTGGATGTGAAGGCCTGCCTTGCAACCTCTGTTGTAGTTCATCCCAAAAGTGTTTGATAGGGTTGAGGTCAGGGCTATGCAAGTCAGTTAAGTTCTTCCACACTAAACTCACCCAACCGTGTCTTTATAGACTTTGCTTTGTGCACTAAGGCACAGTCATGCTGGAATAGAAAAAGGCCTTCCCCAAACTGTTCCCACAAAGTTGGAAGCATAGAATTGTTCAAAATGTCTTTGTATACTGAGGCATTAAGA
>JAOYFF010000612.1:0-40825 GCA_025773925.1 Cryptomyrus ogoouensis
AAGGAACCGGGAAGAGGACAGAGACACAGAACAGAAACAGAGACGAGAAGAAGGACAAGACCCGACAAAGAACAGGACACAGGTGATCACAAATCAGGGCTGAACATGAGGTAACGAGGTGGGTGTGGCACACATCAGGAGCGGACGGAGCGGGGCGTGACATGTGGCTCAGTGGGCTAAGCCTGTCTGCCTGTATTCAGAAGGTCATCAGTTCAAATTTGCTACTGGCACATCTGCAGGTCCTTGATCAAGGCCCTTAACCCCCAGATCCCTGGGCGCCCCAACAGGTGGCTGCTCTTTGCGGACAGCTTACTCCACAAAGAGCAAGCTGGGGGAGGTGTAAAGACAATTTCCCCATGGGGATCAATAAAGTATCTATTATTATTGTGGGCAGTGATTGTCACGCCCTGCTCGTCCGATCCTCCTGTGTGCCACGCCCCCCTCGTTACCTCGTGTTAATTCCCGATTGTGATCATCTATTGCCTGTAATTTTCGGCTTGTCCTGTGTATTTAGTCCGCGTTCAAGTCTGTTTCCCCAGGTCTGTAATTTGACGTAGTTTGCCATGTGCTCCCCTTTGTGCTGTCTGCCTTAAATAAACCCCTTTTGATCGCATTTACGGCTCTCTCGCCTGCTTCCCCGCTCGCCCGCACAACCGGTCATCACAGTGATGGCTTAATGGTTAGGGAAATGCACTTGTAATTGGAAGATTGCGGGTTCAAATTCCTGACCAGCAAGGTACCTCCCAGGGTGCTGAATTACCTGCCCCCTGCTATGTCACGATGACACATATGAGTTAAATGCAAACAACACATTTTGTTGTTGTGCTGTGGTGTGTTAACAATGACCGCTGATCACCTAATAATTATGGAGTCATAAAAGCTGCAAAGTTATTTAATTCAGTAATTATTATAATTCTGTGCTAGCCAAGGTCAAACTGCATAGGTAAAGATATACAGTGACAGCGAGCTGATGTTCACTAACAGGGATAGATGGGCTCCTGTAAGCATAGTCAAGCATTGTAGTACGAGGTACCTCTGGAATGAATCAGCTCCACTGATCCAGGGTCTGCAAACATGTAGTCTGTGGGCAACACCAAGCTGGAATCCAGAAATGTCTGATGTTCAAGGTCGACGCACAAATACACGTAGCCTCGGGAGAGGAGCACAGGGCCTGGATCTTTGGGCAAAAGGAAAAGAGCTGCACGGCCCGATGAGTCACCGTTTCCAACGTTTCCTACATCTGATTGGTTTACATTTGAAAAAAAACAAAGTGTTTGTTGTTAGCTGTTAATGACAGTGGGGGTCTGTAATGTAATGGGGTGGTCATCACAAGGAACTCATTAGATCCGATGATTGTTCTGTGTGGTTTCAGAACGGCCAAGAACATTAGACCAGGTGGCCCCTATGGTGTAAGCACTCATGAGGTTCTTATGTCTCAAAATGATAATCTATCCACACTGCTAAACGAGCGCAAGAGTGGTTTGCTGAACACCAGGATGAAGTCAAGCTTCCATGACCTGCCCAATCACCAGATCTAAATGACTCCATTCCTTTATGGGAGGTTCTAGAACACAGACATGAAGTATAGTTACACCTCTGCCATCCCACAAAGGTATGGAGGCTTCTCTGAAGCCTGGTCCAGTATCTCACAGTGTGTAGCACTGATGCATGGTATCTCCAGCAATGGGAATTTGGATCCTACCCCCTTCTCACATGTGAGTGTGTGGGGTTTGTCTCCAGGTACTCTGGACTTCTCCTGCAGTTTGGCTAACTGGCATCTCTAAATAATCTGCAGTGTGACTGCTTGTGATTTGTGGTGGACGGGCATCTCATATCAGATGTCCCACACTCTTGTGCTCTGTGCCACTTGAGGATAGGCTCTGGGCCCCCTGTGACCATGACGAGAATGAGTAGTTGCAAGAATAATGGATGGCTTAATGTCCATTGGTGCTTTTCCACTGAAGTTCAGGAACTTAGTTCCTGGTTGAGTTCCTGGGCTGTTTCGAAATTGTGACCTTTAAGCTAAATAAGCATAGGAGGCAGAGGTGGGCTACCAAAAAGTTAACTTTGATAACCACTAACCTGCCGACTTCAGAGTTTAATTTAATAACATTAAACCGATAAACCACAAAAAAATTAGCGTAAGCTAATGATAACCGCTAACTGCTAGCTTTTATTATATGAATTTGGCTTTGGTTTGGTTTTGGGCTCCAAAGCCTTTAAAAACATACCTAGAGGCTGAAATTCCAACCTTTTTAGCACTTTAGTTGTGCAGGGCTGGAGCGATTACCTGGGGATATTTAGGTCTTAACCAATTAGGGATCATCGGATTCTGTAGAGTCTTTGGAATAAATTTTCTTACAATGATATTTCATTTGTGACATATAAGAGTTTTTGTTGGAGGAATCCTATTCGGCAAGTGGCTCATGCTAACATTTTTCCCTCAGTGAAGCTGCTTGGGGACATAGTGCCATTTACCTGAACTAGGAAGGAAGGTCTCAGGCCTTTATTGCTCCATAGCTCTGTCAAATAAGAACTAGGAAAACAAAGGAAAATAACCAGGGGCCTTAGCTGGATAACATGTTGTATTTAAGGAAATCTGGGCTAAATGTAAGTGCATGAAGATGAAGTCCATTTAAACTAGGGTACCTGAAATCTCACAAATTACGTGACTAAGTAAGAAATCCAGCTTCATGATATAGGCCCATAGTTCTCCGCTTAGTTCAGGGTACCACAGGTTAAATGGACTTTATCTTCAGTCACTTACATTTAGCCCATACTACCTTAAATTTAACAAGTTATTGACCAATCACATCTTGTGTTTACATGTAGTCAGCTAACACTGTGCCAGATAGACTGCAGACACGCTCACAAATGATTGGAAGAAATATGTGTAATTTTAGGACTTACAAACATTTTTGACCATTAAACTTTATTTACCTGTGAAAAAATGTTAGTGGATTTACAGTTAGCGGATCTAAATTTAGCGGAAGCTAATTGTGCCGTTGACGGTTTTCAAAGTGAGCAGAAACAATAATCTGCTAACAAAAAAAGTTAGCTTTGCTAAATAGCAGTTAACAGATTAGTGGAACCCTGCCCACCGCTGGTGGGAGACAAAAAGCTTGAAGGTTTAACGTTACATGTAATTTCATGCAACAATACACCACTACCCCAAAACAATGGAGGTCATTTGGGTAATTATTACTTATTTTGTTATCGCATTTTTTTAAAAATGGGACACAGCACTGCATTTATACAGTCCATGAGATGTTTATAATTCACTATAAATCTAGCCAACATATAGATCTTTCGATTCCTACATAATAAAAAACGTTATTCTGTTAATAAGCACTGGCAAGTTTCACTGCTGACATCTTTGATATTAGACAGAAGTTATCAAATGAATTAAACAATGCACAAATATGGATACACATGCAAAAAGGGTATTTAATAAAGTATTTAATGTAACTGAGATAGAAAAGTAACTTCACTTCCGAGTGACTCTCAAATTAGTGCCAGTGCTTCTGGTCAACCAATCAGCAAAGTTTACCGCTATAAACCAAACCCAGTAGTACTTGGTCAAGCGAAAAGTATCTTTAGTAGGTACTAAAAAAACATTCAGGAACTGTCTTTGAGGATCTAAAATCAGACTGAGTTCCTGCAGAGGAACATGACAGAAGTTCCTGGTTCCTGCAAAATGTTCTGGTTCCTGAAAAAGGTTCCTGCGATGGGGAAGCAAATAAGCTTCAATGTGTTGGATGGACAGCAGAAAGGACATATTTTTATATGTTATAATTTTTTTGGGCAAGAATTTTTTTTCTGTTGTTGAGCTGGTGATTCTTAAGACTTGTTGGTGTTCAATAATTTAGAGATGAGTCTGTTTGGTGTCGGCTCTGACTGACAGGAAGTGTCCATTTTTCAGTTTTTGTTATTTATAAACAGTCCATTCAGGCAGCTTCACACGTCACTTCATCAGTTTGTGGTTGGTTAGTTTGTAGAATAAAACCAGATTATAATTATCCTGTTATGTTTTTGTTATGATATAAAAGTAGAGGCAATTTATGAAAAATGTTTCCTTTGAGATGCACATTCTTTAATGGGCACTGCATCTATAGCTAAAATGATTTTAAATGTTCTTTTGTCAGGTTTCAAGTGGCATAAGGATCTTAATAGATTTACATCAAAACCATTGAGATGATTTATCAGGTATTTATAAGGGAAAAGGCAGCCGCATTCTTTACTCTGGTGTAAAATATTCTTCCTTTTGCATGCTTTTTATCATATTTTCCTTTTACAATGTTGGTAATTTATCTTTTCTTGAAGCTCATTTTTCCAGGACGTTTGTGCTGGAAGGCTATCATAGACAGCAGAAGTGTTTACCCATTACTCAAATCTTGCATATGTGTGGGTCCCCCTGTTGGCCACGAAAAGCCACTGCACCTGCGGGGCCCAAAATGACTGAATGGGACCCCAGAAACGTCAAATCTGCCCACGATCATGACAGGGGGTGGAACCCTGGAAGGGAGAAGGATTTGGGAAAGAAAGGAATTAGCTTGGAAATACCAACCTCCCTGGCTAGAAGCCAGTGACCAAGGAGCAAATCTCTCCAGCTAACGAGCGGGATATGGGGCGAGGGAGAAATGGAGGAAACATTCCAAGGATATCTTACGGCATCATGCAGTAGAAAAGAAGCATTTAATGTGATTATAAACCACATCAGTCAAATGAGTCATTTAGCAGAATCCAATGAGCAGATTCAATAAAGAAAATGATGAGTAATAAGTATCCTTTGGCTTAGACCACAGCAGCTGGCGGGGGGGGGGGGATAGACCCGATTCAGACCAAGGAGGGCGAATCAAAGTGAACTGGCCAGGAAATAAAAAGGAGCACATCAATGACAGGTATTTTCTCAGACCGGTGCCGTACGCCCTGGGCTCTGAGGATTCTCCTCTGGTGGAGGAAGGTTGTGAGTTCTGAGTAGCTCAGAAGACGTGGCTTTAAGAGGGAGATAGATCAGATACGGCACTAATGGACCCTTTCGAAAGTCACTGGATTCTGTTTCCTTTTGGAAAATAATAGATATTCGATAACAATAATATCAAGGGGGCAGTGTGCAGGGTTAGGGAGCTGTGTCCAGAAGGACGTGGGTTCGAATCCCATGGAAGAATAATCATATCACTGTTGAGCAATGGTCCTTAACCGCACATGGTACAGAAGTGTTGGATGATGACAGACCCTGCTCTCTGACTCCCAGACCTTTCCTTACTTGTCCGTATCATCGAGAAAAGGCGCTAGCTAAATAAATAAACATAGGCGAGAGGGAGACGGCTCCTGCGATTTGAGCGTCCCGTGTGCGTGATTAAACAGCGGCATCCCGGAATATTCACCCTGCATGAATACGGGAATGCGGGAATGAATACAAATGCGAACTCCTGATTGGCTGAGGGTGATGGACACACAGCCCTCTTGGGAAAAGAGAATGAGCAGCTTTCAGGAAAATGTACGACATTAAAATAACTGAAAAGACAGACCAGGATTTGGAGCAAATTATGTGGCATAGAAATACGATACGTAAAGAAGAAAACAGAGGTTTTATGTTGCCCCGTCAATGAATATTACCAATTTTTCAGTTGGAAATAAATGAAAAATGTAATGTAATCCAATAATGAATTATACAGCTCTGGAAAAAATTAAGAGTCGAAAGCAGTTTTTCGTTTTTCTCATTCTCAGTTTATGAGTATGCGCCTGTGAATATTATGTATTTTTTAATAAACTGCAGCCTGGTTCTTCCCTGCTACTCCTTAATGAAGGGCTTCTTCCTTGCTTTATGGGACTTCAGTCCTGCTTTTAGGATCCTGATACGAACTGTCCTAGCAGTGCACCTCACACCTGCACTTAATGTTTCCCATTCCTTTTGAAGGTCACTTGATGTCATCCTACGATTCTTGAAAAACTGTCGGATAAGTTGACGGTCATCTCTGGCATTAGAATGTCGCTTCTGCCCTCTACCTGGCTGGTTTCTGGTCATTCCCAGTGTCTCCTTCTTCACCATGTTCTTATGTACTGCTGTCTTAGAAACTTTGAGCCTGGAAGCATCCTGCTGCTCAGTGTAGCCTTCTGCCAGCAGAACCAGGATTAAACCAGGATTTAAGAATGTAGATATTTTTTTTAGTGATCTCTTATTGTTTTCCTGAGCTGTACATCCTTAAACTTAGCAGTTCCTTATACTTCAGTAAAATTAGGCAGATGTTTTGATTATTTTTAAAAAATGTATATACAAAAGGGGTGTATGTTTTTGAGTGCAGTCGGGATGGCATAGTGTTTATCCATTCAGGATACAGCGCGCTGGACTTCGGCTGAGTGAGACTGAAATCGCTGACTAAGCAGAGACAGCCAGAGAGCCTCAGGTGCATTGTGGTTTTATCGTCCATCTTTAATTCGAAATGTTGAACCCCCCAGCATGAAGGAACACTATGATTCCCCCCCCTCCTTTATCAGCTCCCCGCAGCAGGCCGGGTCATAACTTTCGACCCACTAGCTCTGCTCGTCCAGACTTTATGGATTGAAATTAACAGCGAGCATGTCACTGGAGGCTGGGGAAACCGTCCAATCACGTAGCCCCAGAGGAATAGCACTCTGCGGGCCGTAGATCTTAGGGAGGGACCAAATCACAGGGCCTGGGGGGGGGGGTCCCACATTCTCACATCGATGGTGTCCATCATTCCAAGAATGGCACCCTGGAATATGGGGAAGAAGACTTATGGCGTCACAGTATCCCTGGTCCTTCACACCTCCAGGACAAAAACAAGCCAAATCTGGTCTTTTCCTCCATGAGGGTATATGAGTGATTAACTGCACAGGGGGGGCCCTTTTGTGCACAAACAGTCACTACGCTAATTATTAAATGAACCAGCTAGCTAGTGAAGATCTTCTGACTACCATATAGCTAGCACTGTAGGGTGTGGGCGGTGGCCCCCAAAGTCACTTTTTGAGTGGGGCCCCGGAAATAACAAACCCGCCCCTGGATGGCGCTGTCTGTGACTTTTGGACAAACGTTCAGGACATGTGTGAAAAGAAACTGAAGAAAATTCATTTGAGGTGTTCAAGACACTTGTATGTGGCACAAACAAACGAAACAAAAGGAAGCCTTTCTGTGCAGCTGCTTTCCAAGGACCTGCCGGCTGCTCATGCCGTTCAAATGTCATGCAAACAAACATGGGATAAAAATGACGGCGCCCCCCGGGGGACAATGCATTCTCTTCTAATTGCACCCGAGAGGAATTTTCTCCAAAAGAGAATGCGGCATGTTTTTTATGTAAGATTTGCACTACTGCATTTCTCGCTTCGCTACAGTGGTCACTTCTACTTTACATGTAGTGAGGTTGGTTTTTATTGAAAAATTAAATTTTAAACCTTAATGGGCCACTTTATTAGGTCCATTAATGTAGCGCCGAGTAGGAACCATTTTGTGTCCAGAACCACTTCAAGGGCTGACGAGGCCTGAGCAGAGAAGCCTTACATGCATATACTGTAAAAGGTCACATAACCAGCTTTGTCATTTCACCTGCCCATTCATCCATCGTCCATAACTGCTTATTGAGCAAACAGATACTGTAAGCTTGGGGCGTGTCCCAGGAAGCACTGGGGGCAAGGCAGGGGACACCCTGGATGGGATGCCAGTCCATCACAGGGCATGATGCAGGGGACACCCTGGATGAGATACCTGTCCATCACAGGGCACGAGGCAGGGGGCACCTGGGACGGGATGCCAGTCCATCACAGGGCACGAGGCAGGGGGACACCCTGGATGGGATGCCAGTCCATCACAGGGCACGAGGCAGGGGACACCTTGGACAGGATGCCAGTCCATCGCAGGGCATGATAGAGAGGACACCCTGGACGGGATGCCAGTCCATCACGGGGCAGGAGGCAGGGGACACCTTGGAATTGGGTGCCAGTCCATCACAGGGCATAAGCTCACACCATGTCCAATTACACCAATTCATCTAAGAAAAGGAGTGGAAACCAGAGGAAACCCACACAAACAAAGAGAAAGATAAAACTACTGACACACAGCCAGAAGGCAGTGTAATGTGATTGTCATAATGGCGATAATTGCTCATTTTATCCAATCAATCTTTTTGACCCTCTTTGTGATTGGCCGGCATTATCTTTCAATGTCATTTTGCAAAGCTAAGCCTGTCACAGATATGAGGGGTTCCGGCATGGAGATGAGGCATGGCGACTCACAAGACAGGGGTTAATTAAACAAAAACAGAAAACACTGGGAAACACTACAAAACAAAATCAGACCACGAGGAGTCAAAGTAAAACAAAAGACTAATACAAATGGGGTAGGGACACAAGGGGCAGGCGGGTTACAAAAAACAGAACATTCAAACCTAACTGACATCCAACAAACATCAATGACTCCAGGAAAAACAGAACAGGATCAGGAACTTAAATACAAAAACTAAACTGGGTAACGACACAGCAAGAGTGAGACGATTAACCGATCCGGGAGAGTGCACACAAGGACTGGCACAAAAACAGACAACAGCTGAAACTAATAATTAAACTCAGCGAACTCAAACTAACGAAGAAAACAGAATCTACAGTACACTAGGGGAATAACAGGCAGGTAAAAACACAAGCACAAGAACAAAGCATGAAACCAAAACCAAATACAAATCGCAAGACACAGGAACAAGAAAACTCATACAAATGAAACACGAGGGAACAAAATGCAAAAACAGAGGAGGCAGGATTTGAACACAAGACAGAGATGTTCAGCTTGTTGAGCCATGTGGCCAACAGGGAGCAGGGGAAAACACAAAGACTAACAACATGAGGGACGGGAGGACCAGCAATGCCTGCTGGCCAAACGGGGAAGGGACACAGAGTGGAACAACACAAGCTGACCCGGACAGTACCCCCCATCTAACGCGTGAACACTGGACGCGCGTAAGGGCACTGCCAGGGCCACAGAGAACGGGTGGACAGGACAAGATGCAGAACAGGACAGGGAAACCACTAACAAAACCCAAGGAACTAAGACACACAGGGCAGACACCAGGAGCTGGGACAGGAAAACTAGACAAGGAAACACGGCAGTGGGCAGAACTTGGGGACCAGAAACAAACGGACTTGGGAACGGGCATGGAGACTGAGGAACAGGACCTGGGGCATTAGGTGGAAAACAAAATCGTGTATGGGAACCAGAAGGAAAAGGAACAAAAGGAGCAGGGTGAGGGAAAGGACCAGAGGAACTAGAAGGAAAGGGACACAGAGTGGAACAACAGGAGCTGACCCTGACACATCCATGATTAATAGCAGTGGGTATCTCTGCTTTCCTATCTTCTTGAGTTAACTCATTTGTGTCTCTTTTGAAAAAACTGCATCAACCCTCCATCTAACACAGGTATTGGCAATCCTCTCCAGAAAGGGCCGTTATGTATGTGGGTTGTGGATGTGATTGTCAACCCCTGATCTAACACCTACTCAAGGACTTTATAGGAAGCTCAGAATGTGAGGAGTCACGGTTACCCTTCTCTCTACCATTAACCCAGCCTGGCTGTCAAAGTCCCTCCTAGTCTCTCAAGGAACAAAAGTACAAAGAGAAAGCCAGGAAACGGTAACATGGTGAACTGTCAACAGTTGGATTTCAGAGGCAGCAATCCAGCATTTTCATGTGATCCTGAATTCACCTGAGAGGAAACAGAGGGTGAGAGACGAGAGGACAAATATGAAACTCCCACAATGCTAAACCCATCCTGTGAATCATCGTTTTCGCGCCAAGGTCGCCTTCACAAAGTTGCTGTTGTCTCCATCAGTTCGATGACTTCCTCGGGGCGGAATAAAGGCGTCCTTCAGCTCCTCCGCGTCTTTCAACGCAAGGTTGCCAACATAGGAGTCCAATCGTTGTTATTGGCTGCCGTATTAGGTTGTTACCATAACAACTGAAGCATCCCACATAACTGTACAATAATTCGCACTAACATCCCCATTTATCTATTGGGGGGGGGGGGTTTATTTATCCACAATCTTACCATCGTATCTTAGCAACGTTAAGGACAGCATAGACAGCAGGTCGTACTCTTTCCAAGTCATTTTCTGGCAAACGTAGAGGTCCCAGGCTGTGGACCATGTTAGGGTTATTACACAAAAAGATGTGCAGTATACATTATGAAATACGTAACTACGGTGGAGGCAAAGACTGTCTATACTGGGTTTTGTCCATCCTTCAAATAACGTTAAAAATAAAGTGGAAAATCCTCAGATTATTGTGTTCTTTTTAGCTATTTCTTTGCTTTTATAGTTTCCATCAATTTTATACTGTGTTCTACGTGTGGAATTTTAAGTAACATCAGTTATGATTAAGTATTATAATCATGCATTGATTTTTCTACTGTGATTCACCTGGCTTGCAGTACCTGTTTGGATATAGAAAATTAATCAACACCCCTCTGACCAATCAGATTGGAGTATTCTCCTGTGCCGTGGTCGGTATAAAGTTATTATACCACTCAAGGGCCAGAGATCCTGGGGAAAGGACCAACGGCATTCAGTACAATGCGGGGAATCTTTTACCTGCACGTTATTGTGGTTTTCCAAATGCAAAGTCAAACAGAAGCCTTTGACTGCTGTTTGCCGATCCTATAACCTCCCAAGGCTACTGCATGATAACAGGCGGTTTCCGAGATCATAAAATACTTCTTTCCAGTAGACAATGGCAGGTGGTTTCCCCGCTATTAAACATACTCGTTGATTCAATGCTTGCAGATGGAAAGCTGATCGGTTGATTGAGGTTAGACAACAGCAATTATGATTGTAAGGCACACTCAGAAGTAATGGACAATTCTGCAAGCTCAGGTCACATAAGTGTGTGTCTGTGGACTGTGAAAAGCCCCGCATCATTGGCAGGGCAGGCAATCTTCGTACACACATGGAGTGCGGGGGCGAGCTTTGAGCCCCGAACCCTAAGAAATCACTCTGAGACCACAAGTTTCATCTCCCACATCATGTTCATTATGATACTGTTTCCCTATGGGGAATGATATTTCATCCACAAAATGTATGGTAAACACACCTCATGAACCAGGGTTATTCAAATCACGCTCCTCGAAGTCCGAGCCCTGCTGATTTTCCATCCTTCCTTTACCTGTCAGCCAGGTGTGAGGCCTCTGTGGCCAATCAGAACCAGTAATGACTAAACTAACTACCTGGGAGAACTGAAAACACGGCCAGGGTTTGGAATGGAGAGTCAGATTTGAAAAGTCCTGTCATAAGCCATCTAGAGAGGGGGATGTTTTATGGGATGGTTAATCAGCTTCATTTAGCTCCTGCTTTGTTTATATGGGTAATTCAGTGCAAAACGCGAAGTGATTTCTATCAACAACCGTAAGAAATAAGCCGAAGGTGGACCAAAGACCTCAAAGGCAGCTCTGTTCCTTTGATGTCAGCCAGGCTCGTTAGAAGCTGAGCCCTGACGAAGGTTAATAAAGCCGCCCTCTTGGATACAAGCGTCCTTTCAGCGTTATTGTTTCATTTATGAAGCCTCTCGATAGCTCTTCTGCACATTTGGACAGGTAGGTGACTCCTGAACTTAAACTTCATTTTCATAAATGTCTCATAAAACCAGAAACGATCTAATCACTTCAAGTACACTTACATGTATTTACATGTAGGAAGATAGGGCATTACAAGCAGACAATTGTCAAGGAACTAACTTAAGTAGAAATCAATAATTAAAATAATTTTCGTATAAATATATGGTAGGGTGTGGGAACAGTGATGACTGAACTGTCATTGTTAGCTTTAATATATATTAACCACCCCAACCAAGAGTTTTCATTTATTAGTTCAAATTTAATTGAAATTATTTTATATTATGACTCCCAGTTTGCAGATGTATGTGCATCCTCTAAGTAACAGCTCCGCACTCGGCTGTCAAACCTTGGACCCCCTCTGAGAAAATTCTCTTTTCATCTCTAGCAACATCCATTTCGCTGGATTTTTTTGGTTTGTTTTGGCAAATTATGCTTCATCTCAAAATTGGCCCTCTGCAGTAAAAACTATAGAATAAAAATACATTTTATAAGAATGTGTTTTTGTTTTTAAATTGAAAATTGGCTTCAGTATACTGCTTATCTGAAGTTTCAGATTACAATTTCTAGTTTATATTCCAGTGTTACATCTCTTTGTTATACCTGTATTTTGTTCCTAGGAAAGTAATATGTGATCCTTTTATTTTCAGAGGTAAAGTTATTTTGTATTGGCAAAGTCATTTCCATGGGTCTTTGTTGTGGTCGCGTATATACGCAGTGTCCGCAAACATATCCATCCTGCTTTATTATTATTTTTATTTCGCTTTTATCTTTCATGGTTGGAAACACTCAGCCACAAAACGCAGCGCCGTGATTCATCCTGAGAAACATGTAAACACTCCCATTTATTTAACAGATGTCTTTATCAAAAGCTGTATGCATTTCTGAGGGCCTCGCTCAAGCGCCCAATGGTCACATCACTCCGCCAACCCTAGGATTTACACCACTGACGTCCCCAGGCCACAGTGTTATAACCCGCTGAGCTACGCACCAGCCCGACAATTGAAACACATCATATTTTGCCTCTGGAAATGTATATTTTTGACGCAATTAAACATGGAATCACAAAAACAGCACAAAAGTAACCTTTATAACGCAATCAGTTTATATGCTTTAGGTTCTTTAACAATTATGCATTGACAGTGAGGATGACATGGTGGTGTGGTGGTTAGCACTGCTGCCTCACACCTCTGGGACCTGGGTTCGAGTCTCCATCAGGGCTCTGTGTGTGGAGTTTGTACATTCACTGTGGTGTCCTCTCTGGATGCTCTGATCTCCCCCACAGCCCACACACATGCTGAGACTAATTGGAGTTACCGAAGTGTGTGTGTGTGTGTGTGTGTGTGTGTGTGAGGATGCCCTGTGATGGTTGGTTGGTGTGTGATGGTGCCCCATCCTGGGTTGTTCCTGCCTTGTGCCAGTAGTCTCTGAGATCCAGACCCCCCTCAACCCTCTGAATAGTATAAGTGGTTTCAGAAGAGCGGTGGGCATCATAGCCAGGGCCTGATCCAGACATAAATGAACCAGGCAGCTGCTTAGGGCCCCATCAGCACAAGGGGGCCCAGACAAAGTCACAAAAAAAAAAAAAGATGGAGCTTCCAAGGCAGTGAAATGATCATCGATTTCCTTGGTGGGGGGTCCTCCCAAGTAAAGGTTTGCCAAGGGACTGATAACAGCACATAAAAAATGGACGTTTCACAAACCCGAATTTTACAATTAGACCAGGAGAGAAGAACAGGGATTGCTGCCAATGAAGTTCCTTCTGGAAGTTTCTCCGACACAGGCTCCGTGCGTTCCCCGTTGGCCCCATGGGGGATGTGGAGTTAAAGGCCCAGCTGTGCCTCTAACCCCCCCCACTGCCGCAGTCTGGGCTCTCAGCCCTGCTAGACGGTCCAGGCCCAAGCCTGCCTACTCGACAGCTTTGAGGTCCACTGCGGCACTGAGCCAATTCCCCAGCGTCTGGAAGAATCCGGGGGAGTCTGACGCCTGGAGCAGCTGGAGAGAGAGAGCGTGGCCTTACCCAGAATCGCCTTCATCTCCAGCTGGGGGTGGCCAACATTGCTTAGATCATTAAAAATAATTGCATCTATCATGTATTTCCTGAAGGAAAAAATCGTGGCTAGACAAAAAAAATAAATCTGCATACTGTGAAATATTGGGGAGGGAAAGGGATTAAAATAATTAGCAAATTAATGATTAAATAAAAGAGAACAAAACCTAGATGAAAAATAAGCAGAAGTCAGAATGCAAATGATGCTCAGGGTGAGGGTGACCACCAGCCCTCTAGGGGGCGCATGAACATACAGCTCCTACCTTGAACCATTGATTGATGACATTGATCCTTAGTCTTCATTTACCTGGAGTCTGCGGTGACACAGCCCAGCACTATACGAACAAAAAAATTTTAAACTTTTTTTCGTAAAAATCAATAGGTAGATAAAGAGGTTAGGTAAGCTATTTTGCTGCGTAACTATGACATAACATAGTGATTACCTATTCATCCTTAATCTAAGCACTTATTCACAACCGGGTTGCTGTGAGCCTGGAGCTCATCCCAGTCCATCACAGGGCACAGGGCTTGGGACACCCCGGATGGGATGCCAGTCCATCACAGGGCACAGGGCTTGGGACACCCCGGATGGGATGCCAGTCCATCGAAGGACATAATACATCTGCTGTCATCACAACAAAAGTCTGACAAAAGACAGCTGAATATTTATCAGAGTCAGTCCAGAACATGTTCCGTTACAGTGAGTGAGTTTGTTTCTATGCAGACTGAACTCACAAGGATGACAGAACCAATAAGCACTGTCCATGGTCCCATGATGCAAGGGTTTGCACTCTGTGCTTTGAATCCAAGTACCTGAATTGAGATCTTGGTGGGACCTAATAATTTTAGGGTACCCCTATGGGTAAAGACTCTATGTGTGGAATGGCTGTTGGTTTGAATCCCTTTGTTGGGTAATTATATCACTTTTGGGTCCTTCAGCAAAGTGCTTAACCCTGAAAGTTGCTCTAGGGTGCTGAAAAGAGCAGGGTTTCTCGACCCAGTCCTCTGGAACCACCAGACTCCACATTTTTGCTCTCTCCCAATTCCCTGGCAATTAGAAGAGAGCAAAAACGTGGACCGTCTGGTGGTCCCCAAGGACTGGCTTGAGAAACCCTGGAAAAGAGATCTATCTCTGATCACATGTTTTGGGGGTGGTGTATGTGGGTCAGTGGGTTAGGATCCTCTGCCCACCCCGGCAACTTTGCCAGTTAGCTGACTGATTTCACTGTGGGCCCTTGAACAAAAACTGCCTGCTAAATGAATAAACCTATAAGTATTGGCTTTTCCCATTGGGAATCTGCAGGTGACCGAGGAACACCGCCACAGCTGATTGGGCAGATTGTCTTTGATGTCACGCCAGGATGAAATGCCTGAATCACCTACTGCGTGCTCAGCGATGCATGTCAATTTGTGAAGAGAGTGGCTGCAAGGCAGAATATATATATATATATTAAAAGGCAGAGTCACTGACATGGTATAGGGTGTGTTTCTGTGTGGTCTTCTAAAGGCGCCATCTGATTTGTAAATTTATAAGGCTACTCGGTGAAGGCTCATAGACTGTGTCAAGCACGTAAAAAAGAAGCTGAAGTTATGCCCTGGGAAGGCTGACAGATGATGAAGCAGCCCTGTAAACCAGAGGAGCCTGGCTCCATTCTTCACGGACTGAGTGGGTCCACAGGCAAGTCGGGCTCATAGCTTTTGGATCAGTAACAACAGAAAACTCAGTTGTGGACAGCAAGAAGAAATACTCTCATATTTTCTCTCCACCTTCAAGAAACGCCTCGAGACCCATCTGTTCCAGGAACACCTTGACTAGCCCACATCACTGCATGTTCCCTGAATGCTCTTAATGTGCTGCACTTTCTGCTGATTTGAATAGCTGCTTTGTTTGGAAGACATTGTGTTTCTCTTGTTCCAACACTGCTTACGCTTGTACCTGGGTATTCATTGGAAGGTCAGTCTAGCCGCACTTACACCTAAGTTAACAGCTGAATGTCCGTAAACCTCATTTGCAGGTTGCTTTGGACAAAAGCATTTGGTGCCTAAAATAAATGTAAACGGTCACCTTTGTGATCATAGCATATGAACATCTACCTGAATAACAATAACAGAAAAAACTGTGTAAAGTTTGCAGAATATGAGAAGGACATGAAGTCTGATATTTCAGATCCAAGGTTTAAAACCTGTCTTGCTGAAGGTGGATCTGAAAAAAGTGATCTGCTATACATGATAACAGGAAGTGCATTTTCACTTTGCTGTTTTCTAGTGGTTCGTGTGACGGCTGGGGTAAGGCTGAACATGAACGGACCGAATAATATCAACCCACGGACTGGCAGACGTGTAGGCGGGTAACATACAAATCATTACTGACTAGAAATGATGAAGGACACTGATGTTTTAATTATGCTTGCAAACATTTACTTTTGACTGAGTTGGCATGCCACTTAGTCTTAGACGAGTGTTGTTAGTGCAAATTGTTATCAGTTTGCCATGGCTGGTTATGCCCTCCTTGTGTGGGTGGAACAGTCCGACGGCAAAGAGGTGCTGCTGGAAACGGAGAACATTTATTTGGTTCCTAGCATAATCAACCAGGTGAGTTACTGTGATGGCTGTGGGGATAATTGAGATGGTCTTGGCCAAACCTTGTCTGCAGCGGTATCCCTTTGTATGCCCTGCTGAGAGAATAGCTATTTACTTATTTTCTGATCAACTGTTTATATATTAAGCAATATTGTATTTTTGTTTCAGGGTCTGTCTGTTATATATGTGTTAATTGGTTTTCGTGTGTCTCCCTCTTGTTGTGAAAGGTGCTGCTGACCAGTTTATATATTTGTCAGACCTGTTGGGGGAGGGGGGGGGGTTGTTTGTCAAGTGTATGTGTCCGGGGGTGAGATCTTGAGACCTTTGAAAATGCTGACCACTGTCCTCTGCTTTATGTAGAGTCCTAGCAGGTTGTAGGTATATTTGGCATTTTTGCTGGATTTGTTGTTAATTTTTGCTTTTTCCTAATTTTGTTTTTCCCTTATTGATATAATTTTGCACATGGCTTGTCTAGATTCTTATTTTTTTTGTATCAGACTTACGGTTTGCTTGATCTGTTTCAAGCCTTAATAAACATTCAATCCTTTGGAACTCTCATTCTGAATCCTTCCTACAGACGGTAACTCTTGCATGGTTACGTGACAGTTGGTAACCATGGCCAGGATTGGTTGATGGAAGATGGATGAATGGATGTTTCCCATTGGTGGGTTGCCCACTGTCCTTTATAATATGGGATCGTCCTGTATTGTTGCATCCCATATTATACAGGTGATTCTGTATTATAAGGGACAGCAGGCAACCTTAGCTGTCACAATGAATTACTAAACTCATTCACCATGCTTAGTCGTAATAATAGAGCAAATAAAACCTGATTAGACTCTGTGATCTGCCATGGAAACTATGGATCCCTCCGATCTAAAATTTTATTTGCCTTCCCTCCAGAGATTTTCCTATTTGTGTGCGGGAACTCTATCCCAAGTGGTCAGACATTACTCCTGAACTGTATGAGAAGATCCCTTCAAAAATATCAGCTCCATAAAATAAATATTCATGAACTTAAAATTTTAATTCCTTAAATTCCTAGGGGAACTACTTCCTTTAGAAGTATATAGAAAACAATATCTTTTTTTTTTTAGTTTTTATTGAGACTTGAATAATCCCTGGATATGTAAGCATTTTTAAACCTCATCCCCAGTCAATCTGTCTGCTTAAGGGTTTTGCAGTCTGGTTGAAGCATTTAGCAAAAACACTAATTACATATGCAGTATTTAGTGATGCTACGCTGCAGTTTTAAACAGCTATTGTTCTTTTTTACTACTCTCTCAAACGGCTTTGGAAAATGACAAGATGGCCGATGGCAGCAGCTGTTATAACCAATGGCTTCCATTCACAGGACACTTTGATTATTTCAGCCACCAAGGCTGGATAACAGAGGCACATCTCAGGGTTGTTCAATTATCTGATAGTCGGTGCGTCCTCCGCTTTCCAAGAAAACAAATGGGGTTGTGCTCTTGTTCAGCTTCTCTCCATTCTGTACCTCTAGAAAAGCACAATTACTGGGGCACTGTGTGGCTCTGTGGGCTTTGTCCATGATCAGAAGGTCGCTGATCCAAATCCCATGACCTGCAGAGTGATTTCACCATTGGGCTCTTAAGCAAAACCTTTCACTGCGATTCACTGCGGGTATTATCTCACCTTGTTTTATCAATCGTACATCAGTGTGGGAAAAGCACCTGCTAAGAAAATTTAAATTTTGCCAAACTTAAAATTGCAGGGATTTTGTCTGGTTATCGAATTCCAAATAAAAAACATTAAATACATTTTTACTTTTGCTGATATGTAGAAACATTACCAGTCAGGTCAGGCTGGGTAGCATGCACTGGTGCAGCATGTTGTTATTGCATCATTATTACTATTGTATTACTACTTACTATGTCTGTTATACAACTGTCTATTGCAGAACGCTGTTTGTATGCAAACATAATGTCCGTATATGTCTGCACTTTAGAAGTAGCCACTGCAATTTTGTTGTACAAGTAGCATCCATGCTCCAGTACAATGACAATAAAGGTTTTCTATTCTATTCTATTCTATTCTACATTGCCACACCCACCTCATGAAGAAACACCTCGGGATCCTGGTTGACGACCCCACAGGCCGGCACACGGTCCGGTCCCACCCTCCGGCTCTGTTACACAGGCATCCCCTTGGCCTGGTCCAGCCACTCAGATCTTCAGCAATGGTGATCCTACGAGCAGGACAACCCTCAGGGAATCCTGACCGATGGCTGTAGTGCCGTAACTGACACTCCTTCACAATACAGGTAATGTGCCCCATTCAGGACTCGCTGAACAACCGCACAAAGTCCAACCAGCGGTACCCAAGGATTAAGCAAAGGGAGCCAGTACTGAAGGAGTCCAGTCTTCATCTCAGGTCACTGGATAGCATCCATGTCCTCACACCCATACAGCAAAACAGGGAGCACCAAGACTCTAAAGACTTGGACCTTCATCAACTTACAAAGATATTGGGAACGCCACACACCCCTTTCCAGTGACCTCATGACCCCCTATGTTCTCCCAATCCATCTACTAACTTAATAGGAAGAGTCACCAGAGACATGAATGTTGCTGCTGAGGTAAGTTAACCTCTCGACACAGTCAACATTCTTTCCACGGACAGACACTGCTGAAAGCCAAGCCCAAGAGGTCATTAAAGGTGTGGATCTTGGTTTTTATCCAGGACACTCGCAAACCCAGACATTCGGACTCCTTTGTTAGTCTCTTGAGAGCCCCAATCAGAGCCTCCACTGACTGCACGAAGACCACAGCATCGTCGGCAAAGTCAAGATCAGTGAGTTTTCCTTCACTAACAGATGCCCCACAGCCACTGGACTCCACGACCCTGCCCAACACCCAGTGCATAAAAGCAATGAACAGAGTAGGAGCAAGAACACACCCCTGGAAAACCCCAGAATCAACTCGGAAGAACGTAGAGCTTCTGCCTCCACTCACATGACTCACAGTACCAGTGTATAGGCTGGCCATGACGTCCAGCAACTTGGGGGGGGTCCTGAAAAATCTCATGATGTCCCACAGGGCAATACGCTTTACGAAAATTGACAAAGGCTGCAAAGAAACACTGCAGATATTCGTGTTTACGCCCGATGAGAACCCTCAGTGTGAGAATTCAGTCGATGGCAGTCTTCTTAGGTATAAAACAAGATTGCTCTGGCTGCTGGTAAGAGAGCAAGTGATCACAGATCCTGTTAAGGATCTGTGATCCGGCACTGAGAGCAGTATTATCCCCCTGTAGTTGCCAAAATCCAGGTGATCATCCTTCCCTGACCAGATAGAGACAACAAGCAGTTTTCCAGTCACTGGTGATGATGCCCATCTCCCAAATGGAACCAAAGATTCCTATCCCCAGCTGGTTCACCACTTGGAAAAACATTACTGCATTATTAATTGTGTGCCTCCATCAATTTTTATCAGTTACAAGGCACTGACCTTGTTCTGTAAATCAAAGGTTCTGCCCTTACAGGTTCTCTACCTTGCACCATCGTGCAGTATGCCCAGGCTAGTCACCATACCTGATCAATCTACTACTCAAAATGGTCCTGAAACATTAGCATAGCTGCAGAACATTAGCACATTAGCATAACCATAGAACATTAGCACACTAGCGTCGAGCAGAACATTAGCATTGCCAATGTCACATTAACATTTCCACCAAACTTTACCATATTAGTACAGCTGCAAAATATTACTACATTAGCATTGTAACAGAACATTAGTAGAAAATTAGCACAATAGCATAGCTTCTGAACATTAACAAAATTCCATTTCCATTAGCACAGCACCATTGCAACAGAACATTAGCAGAACATTAGCACATTAACGTGGAACATTAGCTGTGGAACAGTAATGCATTAGCAGTGCCAAAGAAGATTATCAATTAGCATAGCTGCAGAACATAAGTATATTAGCATTACCATTAGTACATTAGCATTGAACATAAGCAGAACATTAGCATAATACCAGAGCTGCAGAACATTAACAAATTACCATCACCAATAGCATATTCGCACTGCAACAGAACATTAGTACATTGACTTAGCTGCAGAACATTAGCACATTAGCAGCGCCACAGAATCAGAAATGGCAGGCGATTGATCTATTCACAATGACCTCAAAGCAAAAATCAAACAAAACTAGATGAAATTCTGCTGCCATGGGAAGAAAGGATCAATGTGTAAAAAATCAAATCGATGTCTGGTGCGATAATTACTTGTATGGATGAAGCCAGCTTTCCACAGTATTCAAAAACAGGTCTTTTGAGTGAGTCCCCACATCTGAAAGGGATTTTAAAAATTAGGATAGAGTTGATAAGATGAATATTTTGGTTGGGCATGTTTTTCCAGAAAATTAATACCGCAATTAAACATTCATATTTTGATAAAATGGCACCTTGAGAGGTGTGAAAACTAAGTTGTGGAGGAAACAAAACCAGACTCCACC
The DNA here is from genome assembly GCA_025773925.1 of Cryptomyrus ogoouensis. Classification (NCBI taxonomy): domain Eukaryota; kingdom Metazoa; phylum Chordata; class Actinopteri; order Osteoglossiformes; family Mormyridae; genus Cryptomyrus; species Cryptomyrus ogoouensis. The sequence goes on from JAOYFF010000612.1 coordinate 20,718, forward strand.
ATTAATGCTGTTGTATCAGCTGGACCAAAAGGAAACAGAATCAATGCAGACTTCATCAAGAACAAAGGAGCATTACCAGCTCTGGGGGCAAGGGCGCAGATTTGGGTATGGAGAGTAGGGATGTGTACCTACCTCAGGGCAGATTTGGGTATGGAGAGTAGGGATGTGTACCTACCTCAGGGCAGATTTGGGTATGGAGAGTATGGATGTGTACCTACCTCAGGGCAGATTTGGGTATGGACAGTAGAGATATGTAACTACCTCACGGTGTAGATTTGGGTATGGACGGTAGGGATATGTACCTACCTCAGGGCAGATTTGGTCCATATCAATGTTGAAACTACCCAAATCCCTTGTTTTGTGGCAATGTTTGCTCAGTGGGTTAGGACTTTATGCCAGAGGTTGGTAGGTTATGTGGTCAGATCCCTGCTTGACAGAGTGATTTCAGTGCTTGGTTAAGGCCCTTAACCCCCAGCTGCTACAGGCAATCGCTGACCCTGCTTTCTAAGTTTTGCATTGCTTTGAATAAAAGCTGTTCTAAACATGAAACCCCCCAGAATAAGCCTAGTGCTTTCTCATTGACTATATAATTAGGTAAAATGCTAATTTGTGTTTTCGAATGATAATTAAACATCAAAGCAACTACAGAACACTGCCGTAAATAGTTCATTTAATAAGAACATTCTATTTTCGAGGAACGTCATCCTCATTTTTTAAAATTAAATTCTCAATTTGATTATAAAAACCACTAAAATCATATTTTCTCGAAGGCTGTCTGCCTCTTCACAGAAAGCCCACAAGCACATTGACAGAAGCACATCACTGATGAAAGTTTCTTCCAAACCCTGTCCTTGTCCACGCAGATGTCATTTTACAAAGTTAGCATCAGTGCTGACAGTAATTAACCACCCCTTGATTTCAGGTTCAAATAAAGATTTGTGTAGCTCTTGCTCCTAACTTGCCCTTGTTATTGGTGGCTCTGGAAGCTCAGCCTAGCTGAGTTTGTTGGTTACTTGACAGCTGTATGCTTGTGATGTATTATATGCCTTGTGTGTACTTTGCTGTGGTCAACAGTGTTTGCTAAATAATTCAATATAAATGTAATGTAAATGTACTTTACAAGTCTTGGCCACCAGTTACTGGATCTGGCTTGAAGAACTACATAACACTGAGAGATCAAGAAATTTATATCAAATACAATGTATTAAATTTCTCTTACACTGAATATATAAAAAGCGTGGCATTCAGAATGGCTTCAAACCACTTGGGTATGGATGGATCTGACAGGACTTTGAAGGTGTTCCTCAGGGTTGGAAGCTCCACAGTTGCTTTGACTTGACTGGTATTGGATCTCCACACCAAACAGTTTGTCCCATCCCATCCCTCAGATCTTCAGCTGGACTGATAACTGCATCAAACAGAATTCATTGCAATGTGACTTAGCATGTAGAAATAAATGCATTCCTAGATGGCTCCACATGTGTGAATGTTTGAAATGAATATGGGAGCTGATTCATCTGGTTAGCCGATATCAAGGAAAGAACAGAAATCCCGTATGATTTCTACTGACACAGTGTATTACAGGTTTATTAAACGTTACATTGCGATAGCTACATTTGCACTTTCCATTTATGTTTTCATTCATTCATATTTTGCCAGCAAAGACTCACTGGCTCTAATATTGGTATAACAATCAGGTTCAGGTCATGAAATGCATATAAAAGGGAAATTCATAAATTCTTAGTACGAATCTTTGAAACCAGTAGTCATTTTTAGCTGTACTGTGCTCTGTACTGCTGGGTGTCGTGTGACAAGCTTTAACGTATTTTACAGGGACAAAGTGAAATCATGCACATTTTTACTCCAAAGAAAAACAAATACAAAAAAGATAGTCAACATTTAAAAATGGCCTGGATAAATTTCATTTTTATTTATGGGTCTACAATATGTGTTATGTGAGTGAAGATTTACATGTTTGTGGAGAGTTGAGTCTTTTTGCAGAAGCATATTTAAAAGGCAAAGAAAGAAATTTCAAGAGGTAGTTTTGTGCAGTTTGTGTCGGAAGAGAGAATGTGGTTTTGCATACCATGGGTCCATCGGCTGCCTGGGGGGCGGGACTTCCCATCACTGTAACCAATTACGACTCCGTTGATGTTAACCCACTACCATGTCGAGACAATGACACGGCCTGTCAACTCTCAGTTCCCCTAAGACCACAAACTCATTACGCATTCGAATTACAAGCCTTTAACATGCCTAGATATTGAAAGAACACAGTCACAGACACATCGGTAGTTTAATGTCCTACCGGCCCCCGAAAACTGAACATCATACAAGGATCATAAGCAATGGAGCAGGTTCAGTCTTCGTATCGCCCCCTACTGGTTGAAGCCTAAAGAAATTTAAGAATTCTAATAGTACGAGGCATCATAAAAGTCATCTTTTTATCCTTTATCCACCTCATTGCTTCGTCCCTTATTGTGTATACTTAGGTTTTGCTTTTTTATATTTTACCATTTTGTTTTTTCCCCCGCTTCTATTATACTAGGATTTCTTATTTTATTGTATTCTTGTATTAGAGTGTATTCTTTATTCTTGGTATATTTAAGCACAGTGAGAGTAATGTCTTGGCACAACAATTTCTCTCAGCGTAAATAAAATGAGGTCTTATGTCTCATGAAGCTTGTGTATTGCATTAAATTGTAAGATATCTGTGTAGGGAAAAAATGTGGGAGAATTACTGGACCAGAAAGTTTCCGCCATGGTTCTATGTGTGTGGAGTTTACATAGGTGTGCACGGTGCGTGAGTGTGCCTCGCTTTGGGCTGGCACCTCGTCCTGGGTTGTTCCCTGCCTCGCACCCATAGGCTCTGGACCCCCCGGTGACCCTGAATGGGACAAGCAGTTACAGAAAATGGGTGGATGTAATGTAAACCCTATCTTTCAAAAAGATGTCTCTGGAACTTAAATTTCACCATGCACGACCAACACGACCAAACGTAATCGACTCCCCTGATCTCATAATGTCTCGAACACACGTTATCATTAAGTGAGACAGCTCCAGTAAACAGACACGTTCATTTAAGAGTGTTACTAGCGATTCTGAGACATAAAACAGTTCTGTTTTCTTCCCAGCTGCTTTAAAGGATTTGTGGCTGCGGGTAAAATGACTGTTTGAGTAAACGGCTGATGACAGGAGCCCCAGAGGCCATGTCACCGCTAATCCGGCAGTTACGGGAGGTTCTGTTCCTGCAAATGCTGCCTGTCAGTTTGTTTTCAAAGGCCCAGCGGCAGATCTGTCGCCGTTCATTGAGAGTAGCTCTATAATAATGTTACACCTAGCTGGTATTTGGTAGGACACACTTTATTTGGAACACCCAGCTAGTACTAGGGATGGCCCACTTTTGCCCCTGGAACCACTTCAAGGGTTGATTAGTTGTATGTTCAGAGAAGCCATTATGCACACCACTGTTGTATTGAGCCGATATTTTTGCATTTGTGGCCTGTCGCTTACACAGCTTGTCTGTCTGGTTAGCAGACGTTTTTCATGACACTGCTTACGGTTATGCTGTGTAAATAGCCACCTTTGCAGCTGGATACATGCTGATATGCGTCCTGCTGAGCATTCTCCTCTGTGGGTACAAAAGTTCCCTCCAATCTGTATAAAATGCATTATTATTATACAAAACTCATCAGTTCTTTGACCCCAGATCTCCCACATTCTACAAACATCTTTATTTTTTTGTCCTATATTTCCTCACTGTCTTGGGACTGTTTCATCAAGAAAGGACCAGATTTTAATTTTCAGGGATGCTGGATTGTAGGTGATTAATTGAAGGGCTCCCGTTTTGTCGCTAGAGTGGGGTCAAAGGTGAAAGGTGGCGCCACCCTGCAGGGAGGGGAAGGGAATGACAGTCGAGCCGTGGCTCTTGATGAATGTCGATGTCGTTTTTTTTCCATGTGAGTGAGGGGGCAGGGTGTCATCTGACAAATCAGCAAACGCACGGAAGCGTTCAGTTAAGAGGAATCCCGGGAGAGCTTTTGAAGGGCGCGGACAGCGGCTCCTGGTGCCAAATGGGGCGATCGTAGCTACACGGACACTTATGCAGGCAGCTTGTTTTTATCATAAAATCATAAATGATAAATAAACAGTGATGAGCGCAATCTGTTTATCTGAACCGGAGAGTAGCCTTGTTGCAGTGAGTGTCACCAACCGCTCATAAATTATACATTAGATCAGGGGTTTGAGTCAGAAGGAAATGCATATTCCACTAATCACCCCCCACCCCCAGCAGCACAGTAATGAATAATTCAATGTGTGTGTGTGTGGGGGGGGGCAATTTGGAAAGTTTGTGCCAGAGACTTATCGCATTTTAGCACGATTTGACAAACACAGGCTGAGTTGCCAGTTGACTATGGCTTTTTAAATGAGCACGTGGACATTTTAAATGGATTGTTAATGGATTAGGGTAAATTTAAATATATGCATGTACGTGACATGGGTTTTCGAGTCACAGGCCCTTCAGCTGCGCCCAGGACAGACTGCAGATCACAGCAGAGCCAGGCTGAGTAAGCGATTACAGAAAATTTCTTGGCGTGTTCCAGCCGTACAGTTATATTTCAGACCGGGGGGGGTCCCACTGTGTTGTTTTAGGTCCTGCTCTGTGTGTGTGTGTGGTGTGGGACCTCTCACAGTTGGGAGACCTGTGGATTTGTGTCTCTAAGATGCCTCTGGCATGAGCCCTGTGATGGACTGGTGTTCTGCCTAAGGTGATTAGTGCCAGGCTTGTTGAAATCATTTGCAGGCATATCCAAACTTTCCTATAGTAGCAGAAGGATAATTCCCTCTCACGCGTTTCACTGTTATAATATTCTATTTGATGTCGATTGAAGAGCAAATAAAAAAGCCAATATTTTTGTTGTTTTTTTTTTTTTTTTTTTTTTTTAAATAATCATATATTACAGTATTGGGAACCAAAACTCACCCAGTCCTCATGTAATCCATTTGAGAAGGACTTTTGTTACATTTTCAAAACTCACTCAAAGCCCACAGGAATTTTTTCAAGTTTCACTGTGCAATTACCATTACAATTTTTCTCCATCTATTCATCTACAAACGGCTTATCCAGTACAGGGCCACATGGAATCTATCCCAGAATGCACCTCTTGGCACACACATGCACACTCTACACTAAGAGCAATTAATAGACACCATTTAGCCTAACTGTGTGCTTTTGGACAGCAGGAGGACTTCCACACGCACAGAGCATGTGCCGGATCCGAACCCCCATCCTTATGAGTGTAAGGAAACTTTGCTGAGCTGCCCTCTTTCTGTGGCTGCCGTGTCTATTAATATTTTATATTAATTAAATAAATAACCAGGCCCCATCTGGGTGCTTCAGACACGGCTCATCAAAAACACAAACCTTTACATAACTTCACGGAAACCAATTATCATCGCCACTCTCACCTGCCATTTGTTTTTGTGATAGAATCTATTGTGTTATTTTTTGTTCAGTGTTATCTATTGTTTTGTGTTATTTATTGTTTGCATTGTGGTATTCTAGCTGCCAGTGTGCAGGAGCAGGGCTGCCAACTCTCACGCATCTGGAGTGACGCTCACGCTTTCCGACTCTCATGCTCACCCAAGAGATCTCATGGCAAAGCTATAGCATTCCATTATAAACCTAAATGAACTACATCAAAAGTGTTGGGGTAGTTTGCAAACCCTACAGACTATTTACAAAGTAATAAAACTATTACATGAATTGCGTGTGCAGACTTGCCTCGAATTGAAAATCTCACGCCAGCCAGCCAACCAAAGTTGAGAACCTTGCAGGAACTGTGCAGACAAGCGTATTGACCTTGAAATATTATTCCTCTTCCGTCCCAATTCAACCTATTTTGCTTGTATTTACCTGCCTGCTGTGATGTATAAATGGAAAATGCATAAGGATGTGGTCAAAATATTCGGGACATTCAGCTGAACAGCACGATTGTGTCGTTAGCATCATTAGCGGTTATCAGTAACAAGGCAGCCTCTCTCTGTACATCAGGAAAACTGCATAACACGAAGAAGTGCAGCAGTGGAGGAAAGGATGGGGGAGTTTTGGTCACACGGAGTGTAGATGCATAAACACGTGGTCAGAAGCTTTGAAAGATTCAGCTATTCTGTTCATTAGCCAAACAGAATGTTAGGATGTTAGCATCGTTAGCGGCTGTTGGTAACAAGAGCGGCTGATGTCAGTAAAAGCAGCAAATCCGGAAACCTCATTTGGACCTGGGCTCCAGTGATCGCTCAGCTGGATATCACTGCCACTGCAGGGTGAAACAAAAGCAGAACACAGCAACTGCCAACCCAGGGAACAGGTGGAGCAGATTAATATAGATAACCCCAAACACCTGGTTCTCCCCCCTGAGACAGATGGTAGACCCCCCCCCCCCCCAACACACCTAACTTTATCCTTGGCAGGACAGCAATGCCAGTAGCATATGGCGAAGATTACTGCTGTAAAGTGAGGCAAAGCACAGCTTCACATCCCGTCTAGTACAATCTCACTGGATGGAAATGATTCAAAGTTAAATGAAATTTAAAGTATTTATTATTACTGGTATTAGATTGTTATAACTTATTAAAGATGGCTGACAGTGAGGGTGGTAGTGCTCATATACTACATGTTTCTCATTGCCCCCCCAACCCCAGTAAACCTGTCCAGACCAAACTCAGTGGTATTATTTACTATTGACCATACACGGCTCATTGTTTCCACATTGACACCACCCCCTTCTCAAATCCCTTAATACGTCCCATGTCACATGGTTCTGCCCACCCAATCAGGCCAGCCCACACACAATTTAACATGCAGTGGAGGACAGGCGAAGATTCTGACGGCCCCTGCCGTTCATCAATGCCCAGTGAGCAACAGGCGTGCTGGGAGCTCCGGGGGAGGAATGCCAAAGTGCTAATTGGCGATCGGTAGGCGTGAGGTAGAGCGAGGACGGCTAGGTGCTGATGGACGACATCCGCTGAGGACACAAAGTCGTTACGTCACCTGAACACAGATAAAAATCAGTCACCTTAATTAACCAATCACAAGCCTTTACATTCATCTTAGACACAGTATGAGCCATAGTTCAGTATATAATAGAATCCAATATATACATATGTAAGCCTTCTGCAGGAATACTATATGAGATATTGGGTTCTGTTTCATGCCCTAGAAGAGACGTTACAGGCTGCCCCTGCTGTCAATTGCTCTAACTAATGCCAATCTTCTTGCAGTTTGCAGCATTGTAGAAGCAAATGAACAAGACGCTCAGCGGACCATGCGATCGCTCAGCGATGCATTGGCAGGGTGCGGCCCCCATCCTGCAGCTGGATCTATCTATCAGTCAGCACTGCTCTCCATCATGTTTGCACCCTCCACTACACCTCCCCCCCTTTATTCCCAGCTATGGCTGACGCCTTCTTCCCCGGGGCGTATGCAGGGGTGGGGCCACAGGGGATCTGACCCCAGTTAAAAGCTCTCCTATCATTCAACGATTCAAACCATATGATTGGCTAATGATAAGGCTGGCTCCTCCCTGTCAATTATGGCTCCTCTTCTGCCCCCCCCCCCTCCACTTTAAAAAAATCCTAGAAACTGGAACCATTTTTTGGCCTTTTTCCAAATTGCCCGCGGTTGGCTAGGATGGAATTCCGCTTGGCTTTTGTGGAAACCAGGAGTAGGTATCAGCTCATGCCCATCTGCCTGATTTGGCGGTAAATTGAATTTCTTTTGTTGGCTGAGTCATACAGCCAAATTGTCTGAAAAGGCTCCGAATTACCTTTGGGTCTGAAGGGAGAGACCCCTAACAAGACCACTGGGATTATCCTCACTACTGTACTACACTGACGTACTAATTATGCAGCCCCTGTCATGTCCACAGTGTGGCGCTGTTCATGTTAAAGCTCTGCGCGTTGAAGGAGAGATTATTACTTATACCCACCTATTTTCACAGACTAGTCTGGAGGCTATCCCAGAATGCACAGGGCACGAGGCATGTGTTGTTAATTATCCATCCGTCAATCCATTCATCCATCTTCAAACCGCTTGTCCTGGTCAGGGGAGAGTGGGGGAGGCTTGGATCGTTTGTTAATTATCTTTTATTTGAAACAGATTTAGATGGGCGGCTGTTAAAACCTTAACAGAATTGAATCATTTTAGCATGTTCTATGAAAGAGCAGGACAAGTCTTGTAAGGCTTCCCAAAACCATGCTGCAATGCAGTTAGACAGCAGCACTGGGGAATACAGTGACAGGTGGGTCTCTAGGGACCACATGGCAACTGCATTAGAGGCCGTGCCTTTAGGTATAACAGCATAACAGGGAGATCTCTGAGGACAGCATGGCAACCGCATCAGAATGTGTACCTTTCGGAGTAAGAGCTGAACAGCAGAGGGAAAAGGTAAGAGGGCCTAGAATATGGAAACAGGCCAGATTGCGGTAAAAAGCAGCACAGAGTTGCCAATCGCTTGTGCTGAACTCTAGAATGCCAATATCTATGAGGTGATTTTATGAACAGGCTTGCAGGGCTGTTGGATTTAGTTCAATCAGGAGAGCAGCTGGGGATTGAGAACAAAGTGGTTTCATGCTTTTTGTTGAGTGAATGTTTTGGGGGTTGTGTGATGGATCAGCACTCAGTGACTCAGGTCTTCAGGACTGGACGTTCGACCCCCCTCAAGGGACTGTCATCCCATCCAGGGTGTCCCCCTGCCTCATGCCCTGTGATGGACTGGCATCCCCAGGGTGTCCCCCTGCCCTGTACCCTGTGATGGACTGGGATCCTGCCTTGTGATCTGTTTTATTTGCCTCACCATGACCCTGTACGAGATACAGGATTTATGCAGCATAGATGGATGATGGATGGACACTTGATTTTTTTACTGTCAGAAAAAATTTGTCAAGTTAACTCAGTGAATCAGTGCATACAAACTCACCGTCATTTATACTTCTGGATATAAAAATGTTTTTGATAGCTCAAATGAAAATGACCTGTCGTTATTACTACCAATGTATACCTGAAGGTTAGGATTGGAGTTGGGGTTGGTGGTTAGGATTTGGGTTAGGTTAGGGTTTTGGTTAGGGTTAGGGTTAGGGTTAGGGTGGGCCAGTCAACCATCTTTGCTAAGGCTCCTTTTGATCAATTTGGGACCAAGCAGACTAAAATCCCTGGTAATACAAGCCAGCCACAGCAAAGTGTGACATTTCACAGGAGAGCTTAGAGGCAGCTTATGTCTCTCCAGACATGAGATGTAGCTGTTTCCAGCAGTTTTTAAGGGATTAGGAAACGAGCAGGTTGGAGGATGCAGTAACCCCTCTATCCAGAGGCTTGTGGTCCGTGCAGATACGTCAGATCATCTAAAGAGGATCCCACTGTCACCCCTCGCAATTCCTCTGCTTTGTGGGGGGAATTCCACAATCTCCTTTCTTCTTGAAATGTTCCACCTAAGGAGACTTGAAACACAGGCATCATTTCGCTACATCTCCCGGATCTGCTGTTTTTTAGTAAACAGCTGCCGTTTTGCAGTCATGTCCCTGTTTTAAGAATCACAAAGGAAATGTATTCATGCTGCCCCAAGATGATGTGGCACAGTGGGTTATGATCCTGTGTCGATGAACAGAAAGCTACTGGATCAAATCCCATCGTTAATAGACTGATGTCACCATTGGGCCCTTAATCCCCCACTGCTACAGATTGACTGTAAAGGTCCAGTAAGAACCTCCGATGCATCAGAATGTTCCAGAATGTGTACAAAATGTCTTAAGGAAAGCTCCAGCTAAGAATTCTTTTCGATTTATGCACATTTATGCCTAACAGTCTACCGATTAACTGTATACCGATTAGTTGATTTGCTCCATGGAGGGTTAAAAAATATGTACATTGTGGAAAGACCCTGCAGCTAAGTTCTGTAATTAGACCTCTATTTCAAAAACATCATTAGGTCACAAATTACGGTTATAAATCACTCCCTTTGGTAAGTATTGCTGAATTCCCAATAGGGGTAATTTTGTGCATTAAAGTCTTATAACGAAAACATCAGGAACTACTCTGTCCCTGCATATATTTGCAGTTTATTTTATTCTAATTTATTAGCTGGAATACAGCAAACGGAAAAAAAACACCGAATGACACATGTGGAAAAAGACACGGGCCGTCTCCACGACGACGGAGCCAAGGTGACAAAGGAGAAAAAAGCCGGCAGGAAAGCGCAGAGCCGTGAGACTGAGACCCGTCAGAGCGGCTTCAAAGGACCAATTGACGCATTTTGTCCATTAAAACCTTCTAGTGGCTCCGCACCACAGCGGACTCCGGTTTTAAGGCAGCCGGCATCAACTTTGGACATTAAATCAGTGCGGCGCAAACTCGGTATGACCGAACAGATCTAGAAGAGGACCATGACCCCCTCTGGACCTTGCACGTCACCTGAAATGCGTGCTACACCCCCAAAAGAATAAGGAACAACACATCCTTGCTGAGTTTGAGCCATAAGTGGAAAGGATACAATTTATTTATATAGCAGGCAGTTTTATCCAAAGCAACACACAATTGAGAAAGTAGGGTCAGCCAGTCCCTGCAGCGCTGGGGGGCTTAGAGACCTTGCTCAGGGGCCTAGCAGTGACATCACGCTGCCAACCACGGGTTTTAAACCAGCAACGTTCGAACCACAGGCGCAGAATCCTAACCCACAGACACACACACCACCGCTGGAATAACTAAGAACGAAGACAGAGCAGGCAAACGACGACACCTTTTCTATTAAGCTTTTATCAGTCCTGTGTTTTAAGGAAATGGTTCCAGATTTTAACAAAGTGATTGCACATCAAAACATAAAATAATATCATAAAATCCCCCTGCCACCATGAACTGAATAAGTGGCTGTGTGAAGGACAAACTTACAGCTTATTATAATACAAGTTTTATCTATTAGAAGACATTTTTATTGATGCATTAAATTCGGAGTAATTCACCCATTGCAAAACAATATGTATTTATTGAAGAAATTCATATTGTTACCTTACGAGTCCTTATGTGTGTGTGTGTGGGTTTGCATAGATCACATTTGAGGACCAAATTGTCCCCAAAGTGTAGTAAAACCTGAAATTTCCCTACTTTTGGGGACATCTTTTGAGGTCCCCATTTGGATAACCTCAGTTTTATAAAAATCTGTGAATACAATCAAAAAAGTTAAAATGCCAAAAGTCTTGTATTTGGGTTGGTTACTTATGGTTAAGGTTAGGGATGGGTATGGGTTAAGGGTGTCGTGATTGGGATTAGGGTTTTTCCCATAGAAATGAATGAATGGTCCCCATTTAGATAGGAAGACCAACTTGTGTGTGTGTGCATAACGGTCTTTCAAAGGGTGACTGTGTATTCTGACAGAAAATAAGGTAAAAAAATAAACCTGGCCAAGACAGCCATTCATTCCACTGAGTTGTGAGGAAATTTCAATATGGTTTTATTTGCCGATTGGCATCAACAGAATTAAAGGGCCTGCACTCACAATATAAAACTACATTTGAGCCAAAAAGTACAGTGTTATAGCTACAGGCCAAAGAAATCAATGCCAGAAGAGGGCTTAAGTTACACTCGAGATCACCTCAAGGGACCAGGCTTTAACTGATTGTATTTTCATTATTTAGACTCAGCAATAAATCACAAGCGCATGTTTCATAAGCAAAGATCCAGCAGTTCAACCAAACTAATTCAGTTGTGCCTCTGCTTGATTAATCTCCAGTCCTGTGAGAACAGAAAAGTTTCCTTTTAAATATTCTGTCTGATACTGTCATCATTTTAATATACTAAGTAGGCAAATGGACAGTAAGCCGCTTCCTGTGAAGGCTATGATTTAACACATCTGTCACGCCCAGAGGGCGGGACCAAGTAGACGATGCCACGTAATTGTCTGTCGCTCCACTATTTAAAGTGGACAAAACACAGCAAGGTTGCGAAGTATTGTTGCCATGTACTGGAGCCTTACCGAGCGTTACTTTGTCTTGTGTCTTCCCCGCTTGTCTTGCCTGCCCTGCTTGTCTCGCCCGTCTCGCTTGCCCTGTCTCCCTCGCCTCGCCTGCCTGCCCTGCCCGCCTGCCCAGTCCCGATCTCCCGACCTTCTCTCCTGGATCCACCCGGCTTGTCATCGCCCCGTTTTGTCGCTACCCGAAGGACTGACCTTCCCAGCTACTGGACCCTGGCGATCTCCCCGGCTATTCTCCTGGATTACCCCCTCTGGCTTTGGTGTTTTCGGATCTAAAAATAAAGGCTGGTTGTATCGCATATTGGGGTCCGCTCCTGTTCTGTCCGCTTACCTTAACACATCTTATCTGAATGAAGGCTTTCGGTTCTTTGGAAACTGCAAATAGCAATTTATTCACTGCAGATAAATTAGTTAATGTCAGTCAGTCACTAATGGCGTTTCCACTGGCATGGACTTTCGCACATTTTGAAGACACAAATTAAAAAACTATTAATAGAAATTAATAGACCCTCAAATATGGCAAAAACATTTTTACATTAATTTGAGTTGGTTTTTGTGGTGAGTTGAAAAAGAAGTAGTTTGCACAAATGTGACAGAGAAAGAATTGGCAAATTAGCAGCTAAGTAGGACATAATGTGTTCTTCTGCAGGTGATAATGGTGCATCCAAATTCTTATACAGTATGTACTGAATTTCGTTGGAAGCCTACTACTCAACTGTTAATGTAGAATATACTGTAAGTCTACATGAGAACAGCGTGCATTTGGACACACTGCATTCGCCATCTTGCATATTACATAAACCCAGATGTTTACCAATGGTGTGACTCAACCCCTGCAAAAGTTAAAAACTCTTAAATATTCATTGCAATCATTGAAGAAAAAATAAATACATTTGTGTCAACTTATGTGACTGGGTATTGTTTTCTACTTAAATTTGTACGGTGATGTCACTACTTTTGCCGTCTTGACAAAAAATTCTGAGCAAGCAACATTCCTCATCTCTGGTTGCAGCTCCAGTGTCCTTGTGGGATGGTGCAGCATCCAATGGTTACACACTACAGAATTTCACGGAATGTAGTATGTCATCCACCTACTGTCACCTTCATACTGAGGATTCAGACATATTATTCTGGCCTACTACTTAGCAAATGAGTATGTGATTTTGAACAAACCCTAACCTTCATGTTGAAGCACGAGACATGGATCTTGGTGTCACAGGACGATAAATGAAAGGTAATATACCCATTAATCTAAACACACCCCATTTGCAATTTAAAGTTGTCGACATAGAAAATATGCCCATAATCTGCACAAAATTTTAACAGAAACATGGTTATAGTTATTCAAAGAACAAAAGTTAGGTGGGGACTGGAAGAGATCTTTTTCAGGATCATCTATTTGGTATTTTTATGTGCTTTTGACAGACTGGACCACAGCAGAGCCACTGCTGGGAGTTTATTAGTCACTGCAAGGGCCTGGTGTCTGTGCAGGATAACAGAACCTTCCTTATAAGGGGGTGACTGAGAGCCCCACAGGGAATGATGTACTGTAAACCCAGCGCATGCAGTATGATGACTGGAAGACCTTCCCGAAACTGGGTAACATTGTAGTCTGGTTCTGTAAACTTCAACCACTGTCCTGCAGTCTCTATGTCTTCTGCTCTTATCCATTGACTTCCAAAACATTTAGGCTCAATAATGCATAACAATTAAAGACAACAGATAGGGCAATATCTAGGACAGTCTAGGAGGCTGTTGAAAAAGCCAGGACCTTTGATTTCAAAGCAGAAATGTGAGAGATAGAGTTCTATTTTGCATTTTAACAGAGAGCCCAGATATGGAGGATTACTTGACTTTAAGATCCAAATCAATAAATTTAATTCAGTATTAGAGTAAAAAGTCCTTGTGGGGGTTGTTATTTAAGAACAATGTTGGGATTTGGAAGGGTTCTCCATGATATCTACACTATGTGGAATGACAATTAAATTAGGACTCAATAAATATAGCACTGAACTTTCTCTTTAGACAAATGAATCCATCAGGATTTTAAAATGGGGATTGTATTGATTGTTGGTGAGTAATATATTTCAATGCAGTTCCTAGATTTCTTTCTGTTAGCTATGTTGGAGACCAAATTGAGTCTTCTCTGTACCCTGGAGACTGCTAGTTTTGTTTATGAATACCACTTTTTCCAAACAAAGGCAGACAGGATTATGGGTAGGACACCTCTTTGGTCCTGGCTGGCAAACTGCCCGTAACTCAAACAGTGTGGTAGAGTAGCTCAGCATTGCTATCCAAAAGAATTGTTCCCTATGAAGATGAAGTCTCCCAAGTGTAAACAGTGCACATGTCCGTTGGGGGAGAGGATTCTGAGCTTGGCCTCACGTGTCAGTGACTCACATCCAACCAATTCAATTTATTGTTATATAGCGCCTTCCACAACCCGGTCAGCCCCAAGACACTTGAGACAAGAGTGTGTGGCTAATCCATCACTACATCATCTAAACAGAATGGTGTGTAAAACAGGGGTAAAGGAAAAGAAAGAATGCCAGAAGACAGCAGGGAAGAGGAATCAAAAACTCCCGACTGAGGAGAAAAAAAACCACTGGGGGTCCAAGGTGAACTGCCCGCCCAATCTCCCCGGGCATGCTAACATTATAGAAAACAGGGCAAATAGAACTGCTTTGATAAAGGCAAGGTGTAAGCTGTGGTCATAGTCAGAGTCTATGAGTGAGCCAGTACACCAGGCTGGTCTGTGTAAGCTGGTAGATCGTAGGCTGCATCCATGTTCACTGGCAACATCAACCAGGCCATATCTTACAGAGGATGATGGGAAATCCCCCCCCTCCTCCTGACATCAGAGTCCCCCATAACCAACCCCAAGCTCTGTCCCTCTGTTGAGTTACATTTGCATTTATTTTTCTAGCAGACACTTCTGATATATATAAAAGTGAGATGACTAATGCAATACAAACATGGCTCAACATTCTGGCTCTGCTTCAAATTTAATGTTTATTTTACCAATCTGAGTCTGTAACACTGCTCTGTTCTTACAGTAATATCTATTATTTATACGTTCTCCAAAGGACTTCCAATCCAGATGTACACAATCCTAGGTGCCCGTTCGCCAGCTCCAAGGCAGATTTTCACTGGGAGGACATGAATTTTTAAAGAACACACATGAAAGAGTAACGTAACAGGTCAGTCTGGGGAGTGTTACTTTAAGGGCCATAATCTTCCTGGTCCCACATGCTGTCCATCTTGGTCTGAGGCCTGAGGAACCAGCGTGGTGTCGGCAGGCTTGGGTTTATTGTTTCTCAGATGTTTCACAAACTAAATAAATAATGTTTGTGGCCAACAAGGGGCCCCGAAACCTTGAGGGTCCCTTTCAAAGGCATGGTTTGACTGATGGTAAACACTGGTCCTAGTTGTAGATGATCAGAATTTTATGCTACATAGAAATGTCAAGGAGACAAATCAATACATTAACCATTAACATTTTACATACATAATGAAAATTATAGCTTATGTTACAAAATGTATCATAAAATTTAGGTATTTTACATATAAACATGTACAAAAAAAGACACTTTGGGCATGCGTTTTAATAAGTGACTATTTCTTGGTTACAGAAATTCAGTTAAATAGTCTCCTCAAGGATGTAACTGTCATGACTTAAGGAACAAAGGACTCAAGGGAAGGCGTTGTAGTGAAATAAAAGGGGTTTATTTGAACTAAAGAAACAGAGACTAGAAACAAACTGGACCACAAGGGATCAAAACAGGAGGGATAATAGCTAGGGCACAGGCAACAAGAAGGTTCAACATCAGTGACTGGACTGGGGAACACAGGCCTGGGAAGCACATATACCCGACTAACGAGGGAGCTAACGAGAGGCAGCTGAGAATGGTTAACACAAGAAGAAAGACAAACGCCCATTAGGGTCACGCTAGGGAGGAGACAGGAGGGTCAGATGGACATGGCGGGCAGGACTCAACAGTTACAGTATAAATCCTCCCTTCCAGGATTTATGAGTCATAACTGGTGCGCTCTGCCACCCAAAGGGAACAGAACTAGTGAAACTATCGACACAGTAACAGAAATTCCATGTAAAGGATTAGAGCAGGCTTAGGGGTCAGGCTCCTCTTTCCCCCTTCTGTTTTACCCTGCTGCTTTGAGACAAGGTACAGCTGTCGTAACTGGTACAAATAAAAAAAAAAACAAATCAAAAAAAAAAAAAAGACAGCCAGATTAACAGCCATTCCCAGCCCTGAGTGTTCCAGCACAGTGAAAGCAAAAACTGGTGTGTGACTTTGTGGGTTAGGGCCCTATGCTTTTGATCAGGAGGTTACTGTTTCAAATGCTGTGGTCGGCAGAATTTGTGGTCTGTATTACCTAACCTAATGGCTTCCCAGCCAAATTTTACATTTTTATTGCTGACATGGAGCACACAGGGTGAAATGTTAATGTATAAATGTGTCTCCCTCCTCAAACATCTTTAAATCTAACAGTTTTGTATTTGGGTTGTGCACACCTCTCTTCCTGACTTAGGATAGACACCCTTTCCGGTGGACAATCCCGGTTTGTGTCTGTCACTGTCAGATAGCAGCCAAAGGCAGGTAATAAGACCCTTCTCTCACTTATTTCCATTTGCTAATGATAAAAAGCTCTGGTTGTCCCTTACCCCCTGCGATACCACACAACCAAATCATGTGACCCTATATGAGGACCCGACACAGTCGTCTTTTCCCTGCCTTTTTCCAAAAGCAAAACAGCAGTCTTTTGTGTTTATTCCTCTCTTGTAATTTGTGAAGCCAAAACAAATCCAAGCTCCAACTCTCATTCTCAAGTCGCATGGGCCCGTTTGCCGTCCCAAACGGGACAATGCTTCCCTTTGCACATAAGCCCCTCTTGCACTTTGCATTTGGGAGCTCAAAACTTCTACAGGGTTAAATGCTAAGCAGCAACCTAAAGCGATGCTTTAATTCAGCTTAGTTCAGTTACAGCTTAATACAACAGAGTGTGTTTGAACAAAAAAAGCAGAGCAAGATAAGACAAATGTAACGCAATTAAGGCAGGCCGTTATATAAGCCAGAGCAGGCAAGGCTGCAGACAGCTGTTTGCAACAACTAATTTATGTCACCCCTTAAACACACAGTAACCATTTTTTTCTTTTCTTTTTATTTTTACAATTTCTCTCACCCATCTCGATTATCCACCCATCTTCCAGCCTTCCATCATATCTGTTTTTCCAGCATATGGTCACAGAGGACCTGAAAGCTATCCTAGAATACAGAGGGTAGTCTGACACCCAGAACGACGCCTGTACATCTCAGAACACACAAACGCGGAATCACACAATAAAAGGCAGGGCAGAGACATCAATTCACCAATCCAGTCTCTTTATCATAGTTTACTCTTTACTGCTACTGTATATTTTTGTTGAAACATCTTTTTTATTGTCTAAATGTACTATTTGGAATTTGTTTTTTTTTTCCAATAACTTTGAACCATTTCTCAAATAACTAACATTTGCAAATCAACAAGTGTAATCCCCACACCATAGTGTCAATTGTGCACAGCAGAAAATTATTTCTCATTGCTTCGCACAAATTGCAAATATTTTAGTACATGTACGCAAATGGTCTTGTATAATCTCCCATAATTTTCAATTACTTTAGTCTTGTGACTTTGCAATTGAACGGTCTTGAGATTTGAAGTAGTTACATGTGTATCAGTGCTTTCTCTTGCCAGTGACCTTTACATACGGTAATGTAGAACCTTATAATGTTGAAACTGGTGTCTTAAACATGAATAACAATTAGTTTGCAGAAGAAAAATGATCAATCGGTGACAGTGAGGAAGTGGGAAACGACTATCATTCAGAATTGTGGAGCACAGAAGCAGACTTACACTGACATGGTGACAATAATAGGTGCCTTATTGATCCTTGTGTGGAAAATCTCTTTACACCTCCCCCTGCTTGCTCTCCGTAGGTGAGAGTAAGCTGGCCGCAAAGAGCTGCCACCCGTAGCAGAGCCGAGGGAGCTGGGGGTTAAGGGCCTTGCTTAAGGACCCGCAGGCGTGCTGAGGCTGGGCTTGAACTGGCAACCTTCCGATCACACAGAGACTTAACCCACTGAAACACACACTAGCAGCATTTTGACAGTCATGGTTAAAATGATACTGACTGTATCTCTCATTTTAGTAGCACTGACTAATTGGTGATTGGTGGAATTATCTGCTGTTGAGACATGAGTTATTTGTTTTGGGTGAGTTACGGTCTTTTGCAGCCTAACCTTACTTTTGTGCTGTACGTATGAATTGTTGTCAGAAATGCTCTTATAGTTATGAGAACATTACGTATGTTTCATGAAATGTGCCAAAGCAATCAAGAAACTGTGAAGCGTTTGGAAATTTGTGTGAAACAATGAGAAATGATGTTCTGCTGTGCACAAGCGACATGATGGTGTGGGGATTGCCCTCGCTTTTCTGCAGATGTTAATTGTCATTTTAGAAATGTGTGGAGTCCCCCTAGTGACATAATATTATTGCATCGCCATAAGTTAGTAATGCATAGGAACGTGATTGGTCACCCGTAGCCATGACATCATTATTGCGTGGCCACTCCTTTCAATATCATATCAAACAGCATGAGGAAACTGGCTGTCTGTTTTGTTGATGCAGTTGTGGTGAGGGCAGTGCAACTAGGTCAACTACACCAACTCAGGACCTCCCATCCAGGGAATACCCACCGTTAACCTGACCCAATAGGTCACACAGGTTCCTTATACAAGGAAAGACAGAGAGGTGTTTCCAACTACAAGTATAACAGTTTAATAGAAATGTATTTCCGTAAGGAAAAAAAAAAGGTTTTGAAACTTGGCCCCAACTGCCCAACTAACAGACTACTGGCAACAGAGATAAAATTAGGCATAGGACTCCAGCCATTAAGGCTTAGCTAATCGGAGGTGGTGATAGGGGGGAGTGTTCCACGAAGCAGGATTTTTTGCTTAGCCGGGTTAACTTATGGGATTTAAGATAGTCTGGGCTAAATCAACTTCTTCATTAACTTTGTTAATTTATGTTTAGCTCAGACTACCTTAAATCCAATGAGTTATCTGGCTAAGCATGAAATCCTACTTTGTGGAACGCCCCCCTGGGCACATAATGCGTTAAAACACAGACTAAGTTCAGACTAACAGCTCTACAAGTCTAGGGGGTATTCTTCATGCGTGGTTCAAAACATCCGAGTTCGAAGGACTCATCCCGGATATGGTTCTATTTAATTCCTCCTGAGCGCCACAGGTGGTATGAAGACCGGGGGAACATCTGCACTTTAGCACGTAGGCCAAGAAGTGAATAGCAACAAAGTCAACTGAGCGGCAGGGGATGGGTCCTTGATGCCCATGACACGCAACATAACACGCCATCTCCAACTACGTCAGAGCTACGCACACAAACTATAAGGACTGTGGCAGCATTGTTGGGTGACTTCATTGAGCCTTAGTAGGATTATTGCATTTGAATTGATCCATTTTTGGCTGTTCTACATGTTATCTGTCAGTGGGAAGTATCGCTGTTTCTTCTGACTTAACCAGGTTATTGCGTCCGTGCTGATCTTTGTGTGTTATACTGTATATGCTAAACCACATATATATTTCATTCTCATGTACAGTGCTGCTTCTAGTGCTTCCAACCGGTTATTGCGTTAGAGCAGGCTTGGTTTGTGTGTATTGGTGCTTATATTATTCTGCCGGTGCAGCTTCCGACTGGATTTTTACCCCTGAGCCAGAGATGTTCACGAGTCACAAGATTAGAGTCCGAGTCAAGTCTGAAGTCTCTGACTTAGAGTCCAAGTCAAGTTTCAAGTCTCCATTGTGGTTTTAATTTGACATTACCATTTATCAAAAATATAACTGCCTATTTGTTTTCTTCTATTAGTAACTGAAGTGATTAAATGTGAATCACCAATTGAACATTCAAAAACTGCTTGTCTCATAGTTCCTTGGGCTTATATCCTCCTGAGACCCAAGGAAAAAAGTGTCCTTCAATTTTAGGTTATTTGTCTTTGGAGGAAATAAGACATCT